>VYZT01062612.1:0-31638 GCA_013400735.1 Pomatostomus ruficeps | reverse complement strand
GTGCAACCTAAAGTCTAAGCACAAGGACTTAAAGCCTTTAACTGTGGTACACTTCCTAGCTGTCAAAAAGAATAATAGCTATAAAAAGTGAATGTGCACATCTCTCCTGTCATCCTACACAATCCTTTGAAAGCAAATATAATTGAAAAACTATATTCTGCAAATGCATTTTCCAGTGTTGAATAATCAACAAACTCCAGAAAACTACTGCAGTTAACATTAGAAAAAAATCCCCCAAACAATTAAATGCACCATTTAAATTCATTGTGCTAAATGCTTTCTCATTCTGACAGAGTATTTTGAAGCCTGACTCATAGTTTGGATTACAGTATGTGAGGCAGGCAACTGGAAATGGAAAAGCTAATGTCCATCAGCCTAGCTATTTTCTATATAGTGTTTTTATACTAGCATTTCAAACGATCTATGAATTACAAATCACCTGTATCCAGATGTGCAGTAGGACTCCAGTTACTCAAAAAAAACCTCACAAATTATGTCAGGAAATCCAAGAAAAGCTCATCAGTGCTTCCAAATTATTTAATGCACTGTTAATGGCTATGTTATTATAGCTTGCAAAATGTTTTTTAAAATCACAAGTGATGATTTAAAAATGCTCACAACAAACACACTTATAGCAATGCACACAGACTCCTCTTAGGAACTGCTTATTACACTGGTAGTCAGCATCCCTACTATGGCATATTTTGTGCATTTTATCTCATCCGTAACAATAACAAAAAATAATCTTTTATTCTTCTGTTTCCCAAAACAAATAAGCAATGTAAGGTTACAGTTTAGTTAGCCAGTGTCACCAGAAGCCAAGCAGAATATGCTTTTCTGGGTGAATGAGTGTTAGTACCCATTCATATTTTGGCACAACCTAGTTCATTAGCAGCTTGACAGTAAATGCAGAACAGCAGCTTTCTGCAATAATGACCTCCTGTGTCATTTATGTTTGAAGCATGTTTTGGACACTGAAGAAAAAAAAAAGGGAATATTTAAACATACTACAGTATTTCCTTATGATTTCTCAAAACATCTAGTTGAATACATCAGATAAACAAACATACACAGTCAAAATATAACTAATTTCCTTGGGAACAGCCTTCTGTTTTGCAGATGCATTAAAGGCTTTGAGTCTTAGAAAGGAAGCACTTTGGAGAATGCTGAAGGTTAGATTTTGTTTCGTTTTCTCCAAATACTTATTGCAGGGAACACAGGCTCTTGAGAAGAAATATGCTTTTTTGTTAGTCCTCATTTTTCCCAGCAGACAATAGGTGCTACTGTCCAGCGTTTAAATGACCTTTGCCCTGCCCTCCTACTTTGTTTCCCTTAGGAATGTCATTCATCCTTTTGTAACACTGCAACTCATTACTGCCTTTCTTTTTCCTGCCACTTTTGTTCTGGTCTTTAAAAGAGAACATATACACTGTTTCAGTCTAAGGGGGAAAAAAATTGAAAAGGAAATCATTAGGACCTGGGAGAATGTCCAGAGACAAATATTCATGTTGTACTTCAATATAATCTGAGTTTTTACCCATAAACATACCAAAAGCAGTTACTGAACTAGCTGTAGACACAATTAAATACCACATTAAATACAAAATTTAAGGATATTTCTATTTTTCCTCATTATTTATTCTCTCTCATTGCTCCCATGTCTTCATCAACATTTCACCATGCATTTGTGAGAGAAAAGGCGTTGCACCCCCACCATCTCAAACCAGTCTATGTGTGATCTTCGAGTACTCACACCTTTCCTTAGAAAACCTGAATTTATTTAGGAGACATATAATCATTTTTTACACTACGAGTTCTCACAACATATTCTCACTGTTGCTATCGTCTGACACACAGACACCAGGGAACAAAGGCAGACCTCCCGCTTTTGTAACACACCTGTGCAGCTGAATATTAGCAGAGACTGAACTTCTTTTGATAACCACTCCTTGTGTATATAGAGGTACAGTGTGTTTCTTTGAAAATTTCTTTGAAAAAGTACATGAAAAGAATAATTTCAACTTAAGAGGCTGAAGTACAAATGACTAGACTTCCTCAACAACTATACAAGAATGTCATTTTCACAGTCAGCAATACAGATTTTTTCCTTGACCACAGTTCTTTGCCTAGGAGTAGTAAAGATACTGGTAATAAAACACAAAAGTATCCAAATATTACACAAAAGTGGCAGCTGCAAAAGTGCAAAATTTTGAGCTACGTCAGAACTCCTACACATTGAAATATACTTTGGCAATCAAACCTAACTCTCAGAAATACATAAAGAGGGAATATGAAGCTTAAAATAAGGGGCTTGAATAATCTTTCTAAGAAATAATCATTACATGGAAACAGTTACAAAAACTTAGTGTTACAAAAATGATACAAAACATTATACACAACAGATTGACAATTTGGTTAACCCAGTGAGATAGGCATAATTTAAACCATTGCCAAAACAAAAAAGTTTTCTAAGGGGTATGGTTAGGGCAACACTAAAGTGATTCAAAATTACAACTATCTACTGTGAACCAGCAAACCTGTAGGGAAAAAACATTTCTTCTCCTTTTCTTTTAATTCACCAGGTTATTTCTCCCCATGCTGGTGCTACACACTAGCAAGAAAAATGAAGTCTTTGTTTCCACTTTTCCTTTTATTTATAGTTCTGTGCTCCCAGAGCTCACAGCCTCACCCAATGAAAACTGCCACTGGAAACATTGCGACATCATGTCAGATCACACAACCAGTTACTCTTCTGTCACACCCAACTATGGAAAACCAGAGATTTTTATGTATTTTTCTTTTCTGATTTTTTCAATCCCACTTAATAACCCACTTGCCAGTCACGAGTGAGAGGGTTTCACACAGCCATGATAGGCGGTTCCTGCCTAATATCAGGATGTAAAATGGGCCCTCCTGCAATCCATCCCTCAATCCAGAACATCTCAACTTTTGCAAAAAAGTAAGTGCAAAGATCAGCCCAAATAATTTACAGCTTTGCCAACTGGCTCCTCATTCCTCAGGCTGAAATCCTTGGCAGTTTAGCAGAGCTGCTCTTCTTGTCTGCCTTCCAGCTGCCTGCTGGGATGAGCAATATTTACCATCTTACTCTTCAATCAGAGGGCAACAAATAACAGCATGAGTTAAAAAGGGGCCAATTCCCATTCCGGCAGGAGTATTTGAACTACTGTCTTCAGGGAAAGAATTCAAATAGCCTCCTACGTACACACCAAAAGTCAGTGTTAGGAGTACCTTTAATCTTTTAGATGCAACAGTGAAAATCTGCAGTCACTTCAGAGGAGAAGCAGTCGACAGCCTAACAGTGAACAGCGTCTTCTCCAGAGCCCCACTACCGGCAGCACACAAACTTGCTCTGCCATGCGTCTTCTTTCTGGAAAACTGTTCAGCATTTCAATGCTGGAACACAATAATGGGAGCCACTCTGTTTGAGTGCATGGTTTCATTTCAGATTAATAGGGGAAAATAATAATTTTACATTTTACAACTACAGTTTTGAATGAATTTTATGTCCATACGTGATCATTTAGGATTAGATAAGCACAGGCCTAAGTGCTTAAGACTAAAAAACATCTAGGAGGAAGGTTCAAGGGGTGATTATACCCACTCATGCAACCAAAGACAACTCTGCCTAGCTAGTAAAGTTTTAGTCCTCTTTTCAGCATGGAGATGAGAGAGGACCAAACTCTTTTTAAGTAATAACTGCTTTTACAAGTTGATACAGCTTACACATTTTGATCATCTTCAATCAAAACCAATTTTTAAAGAAAAAATTATTATTAATTCATCTCCGCACAACTCAACATGTAAGGTAAGTTACGCACTATCTATAAGACAAACAGCAATTCCAATCATATTTAGTGTAATTTAAACTCCACTCAATTTTTCAACTGCATGAGCTATAGACAATTTATAGTTTTCTCATTAAAGTATCCCATCTATTCTAAGTATAATGAAAGGTTTTTGGCTAACACCAGATGACAAATGTAAACTAAAACCACAAAAAATGTCTAATTAAGAAGAACTGGAAAACTATGAAATCAATTTCAGTTTACCTTATTCTTTTACTAAAATAGGCACTTTTTAAAAGTAAAACACTGGAGAGAAGTAAAAATTTAATTTACTGTGTGCCAATATGTTACAATAACTAACAAATTGAAACTTGCAAAAACAATCAAAAGCGTCAACGTATTTTAGACTTTCTCACCACAAGTCCCCAAAAGGTACAAACCAGGTCTGTTTTTAAAGGTCAAGATAATAGCATCATGCACACATGATAGACCATACACTTTTCCCAATAAAACTAAGAATAAAGTTTACAAAAAAAACCCCTTAATATTTAAATTTCTCAATTTAAAAGTGATATTTACCTTTAAAAATGTAGTCAAATGCAGCAGTCACTGGAAAAAGTTGTGCATTTTGGTTATTATGGGGCTTTACTTCAAGTAGCAAATCAGCTTAAAAAAGAACACCCTCAGTTTTCGACAAAAATATTGGATGCCACAGTTCATGGTTTACATTTGCTGTATCAAGATTTGCCTAAAGCAACCTAAACATGTTCTTCTTTTTTTCTACTTTAGATAATTGTAGTAATTCATAATAGCATGAGATACTAATAGTTAAGACTTCAAACAAGGAGAGCAAAACCTCTGAATTTTAACAGTTGTGACAATTAGTAGCATTAGAATATGATGCTACTTCTGTGATAACTTTCTCTGGTCACTTGAACAAAATTTGACTGGATGTTTAACATCACGCTCTGAAATGATGCATACACACGGAATTTTAGGAAACATTATACTACAGAATTTTTACAATTAGTCTGCTAATGTACACAATCAGTTAATTCAACTCTTTTTATTCCACAGGAGAAGACTTTCTACACTTAACCTCCAGATTTCATTAATTAGCCCAAAGTAAAGCATCAAGCTCTGTGGGGATATCATGTTTATTTAACGATCAATTCAGAGGTAGCTAGGCTTCAAAAGGAGCACCATGCTAATGAGAAAAAAGTCCTGTCTGTGTACATGGTAGCAAACCAGTTAGAAGAAACCTACATATCTACCACACATCTTAGGAAGTGTTCATTATAAAGTTCAATTCATACAAGAAAATTTCAACAAAATATGAAGAAATTGAACAGAAGTTTGATTTTATTCTAATATGCATTATAACATAGAAAACCTAATATTGAAGCTATAGTTACTATACTTAATTCACAGCACACTCTGTAGGGATTTAGTATACACTTCTCTAAGCTTTTATCAATCTCAGCAGAGGAAACAAAAATGGACATGTATCCAAGGTTTTAAAACTGTATCATAAGATCATATAATGCAAGTAATTAAGGACTGCATATGAAAAAGGCTAAAGACAAGTCTCTATGCTAGTTTAATTACAACTTTCTGAAGGGAATACTCAACTGCATATTACTAAAGCTGTATACCTACAGCTAGATTAAGCAAAAGATCATTTTTCTGTTCACTGAATGCATAATAGAAATACTTGATAATTGATTTTAAAAAATTACAAACACAGCACGCTATACAGGTAATCTAATTTATGATAAAAAAAAATCTGATTTCTACTGCTGTAATCTACAGGGGGTTTGTAACCAATTTTGCCAAGACTTGTCTACGTTCTTTTAATATTCTGTTTGCCATTGGGAAATTTCTATTCATTCCATTTCATCAGTACAATGATTTCCATTTCAACAAGTGTGTAGATACAATCTTAAAAAACTCATTTATGAGTAAGAAACCTTAATTTCTTGTATTACAGAGTTCAAGAGCAACATATATAACTTTAAAAGTACCACACAATATTCTAGTGTAAACGCCATCACTATGCAGTACTTCCATGTTTGAGATTTCTTATCACACCCACAAAGAAGATTTAAACGTGTTAGAAACCAAATGTTTTTAAGTACACAAATTATACATGCTCATTTCATTAAAAAAGAGATATGCAGGGTTTCTGGAAATACAAAAATACAATAGAAAACAGATCTGTTCCCCTCACTACTTAAAAAAATTACTTTTTTTAAATCAAAGTAGGCATCAAAATACAATTAGAAATATCACATCCAAAAAACAGCTCTGTTTGCTGCTTCTAGCTAACTCACAGCAATGCAAGTCCACTACTGAAATCAGTAATCTGTAATTTCCATAAGAAACCATAGAATCACAGAATGGTTTGGGTTGGAAGGGACCTTCAAGATCATTTACAACCCTCTGCCATGGGCAGGGACACCTTTCACTAGACCAGGTTGCTCAAAGCCCCATCCCAGCCTCTCCCTGAACACTTCCAGTGCTGGGTCACCTTCAGTTTTTCTGGGCAACCTGTTCCAGTGCCTCACCACCCTCACAGTAGAGAACTTCTTCCAATATCTAATGTTAATTGACCCTCTTTCAGTTTGAAGCCAATCCCCCATGTCCTATCACTCCACACCCTCGTAGAAAGTCCCTCTCCAGCTCTCTTGGAGGCTCCCTTCAGATACTGGAAGGTTGCTCCTAAGGTCTCCCTGGAGCCTTCTCTTCTTCAGATTGAAAAACTACAATTCTCTCATCTTGTTCATAGGAAAGATCTTTCAGCCCTCTGATCATAAAAAAAATAAATACCTGCTTGCGTAAAACAGTATTACTTTTAATCCTTGTTTCAGGTACAACAATTTTTTTGTAAAAAGTCTAGCATGAAATAAAGCATATTTAATGTATTTAATAAATGAAAAATAACTTACTTTGGCAAGCTTTTTGTAAATTACAACAACTCAGATATCTAATTATATAAGCTAGAGAAATGCATTATTTCTCTTTTAGGATACATGGATGTTTCCTCATTCCAATTATCTAAACGCAGCACAAGATGATTTCTGACTTCCTTTAATCTTAGGTACAAAGTAAATAAGCAGTGGACAAAGTTTTTTTAAAAAATGAGAAAAATATTATTAGATTAATTTCACAGATTAAGAACTAAAGACTAATTCAATCCCTCTGGAAGACATTATTACAGCACCTAAAATGTTATTGCTTATATTTTCTGCTCTACTTTCCTGCTGAAGATTATAGTTCATTTGGCAAGGACAACAGGAAAAAACCCCATGTGCTAGCTCATCAGCAGGCATAGTTCATAACCTGCCAATTAGCCTAGGCTGACTTTATCAGTAACCTTCAGCAGAAGACAGGAGTGATAACAGCTGAAATTGCTACAGATAAACCTATCAAAGATCACGATTCAGCGCAGAGACAAAGTGATTTGCCCAATATCATATATTCAGCTTGAGAGCTGGAACTTAACAGTAGCTTACAGTCAGATTTACAGGACAGCTTTCAATAACGCATTTTATTGCTGAGAGCAAAAAATGAAGTTTCTGAATTCATCATGTAAATTTCAGTTTTTTCTGAGTGCTTCCAGTCCTCCCTTCTTTTTCATAATGTCCAACTCCACTCAAGCCTACAAAGATTTAGAAAAACTCCACAGATTACTGAGAATACTCTCTCTTGCAAAATAGAAATTTTTCAAATTCATGTACTGTCATATTTTCATATGACTGGGCTGGGGAGCAACCTTGACCACAGGAACCTGAACTGAAAGAATACTTCTAGGTTTGGCCTAGAACACTGATACAAGCTCATCTCTTTCAGCAAATTCAATTGGAGTTGATTCTTTGTATTCATCATGGCATACTTATTTTACTTTCTTTTAAAAAGTATGAATTCATCAGCAAAGAAAAAAACTGACCTGATAAGTAGAAACTAAAAAAAGAGCCTTAGCTGTGGATAAATAGAACTAAGTTATACAACCACCATGAAGGAGTTTGTTGAATATAGCATTGGACAACAATTAACTTTCCTTAGTATTTATCTTTTCATCTGCTCATAAAATAATAACAACAACAAAAACAAAAACAAAAACAAAAACGGTAATTTTTTTCATTAAAGAAATATCTAATTTCATGACATGATCATTTGCAAGTACATGATTTTCAGTACAGGTACTTGAGCTCACCATAGCAAAGGACACTGGAGATGGTTATCCATCTATATTGGTTTCTCAAACAGTAAAAGAACACAAGAAAACAGCACCATATAATGACCCCAACCACTATGTGTAGCAATAAAAAGGTGTCTGCACTTACACAAAACCAAATCATGCAAGAAAACTGCCAATATCATAGGAAAGAGAAGAGTACAGGACAGATAATATATTAAGAGGTACCTTGTATATGCAACACTGGCTGAACATCTAATATACCAATCCATATTCATGAATGTATGAATACAATCATTACTAAATATAGCAGTATACTGATGGTGTTTCTGTGCCTCCATCTTCACATACAGGCTGAAGTGGAAACAGCTTCCTAGTACAACCTATTATTTGTTTGAAAGGAAAAGAGTGTCATCCTACCTCTGAAAACATGTTATTTTCACAGCTTGCTACACTTACTGCAATGGACAGTGGGATAAGCTACTTCAGCAGAGAAGAAAAAAACCCAAATTAGTGGTATGTAAAACACATCAGGACTACAGGAGATTGAATCTAATTCACAACACTATCTAACTCTTTCATCCACTCAAATGTACTTGTTGAGGATTACAGGCCTCAACTCCCCATCTGCTGGAAACAGGATCTAAATGGTAATCAAATTCACTGAATATATTTTGGAAAGTATTTTTGTGTCATAATATAATCTCACACCAAGGGCTCACACTTCAATGGCAAGAAAAAAACCACAAAAAATAATGATGAAACTAATAAAATACTATTTGTTGTCACTCTTCTCCACAAAAACTTATGATTATTTGCATCACCTCTTTTACAAAGAAATATAACTTGCCGTAAGTTTATCCACCAAGTGAATGACTATTAAGAAACTACAAAATTCTTATTTGATAATAACTTATTTGCCTTTTCCACAGTTGCTTACAGAATGTATACACCAAAACTAATCTTTAGTAGCTTCATTTCACTTATACATTTACAGAAAACGAGAAATACTAATTTTGCCAATACAGAAATTAGTACTTAATACTTGCCCACTAACAGCAAAGTTATACATTTTTAAGAGCCATGTTTAAGTTATGTATTAAGACATAACAAAGACCTGAAATCTTGAAGGATTCAGTGGCTCTATCCTTATTTATACAACTGAAGACTGAAATTAAACCTATTTTACAGACTTCTTCATCCACATATGTCATGGTTTGACCCTGGCTAAGTGCCAGGCACCCATGGCAGCCGCTCACTCATTCTCTCCCCTGCCACAGCTGGGAAAAAAGAAATTTAACGCAAGGGTCCATGAGTTGAGATAAGGAACCGGGAGAAAAAGCTCCAAGGACAAAGCAGGCTCAACTTAAGTTGCAAAGTGAAATTTATTACTACCAGAGTTAGAAGGAGGATATCAGAAGTAAAAATAAACCTTTAAAGACACCATTCTTTTCCCTCCCCATCCCTCCCTCCCTACCTACCTCCCTCCCACCAACAGTGCAAGGGGGGACAGGGTGCGGAGTTTCAGGTCAGTCCATTTCCAGGATCTTCTTCCCCTGCTTAGGGAGAGAAGTCCTTCCTCTACATTGCCGTGGGGTCCCTCCCATGAGAGACAGTTCTCTGTGAACCTCTGTGGCGTGGTTTTTCTTGTCCATGGAATGCAGTCCTCCAAGGACAAACTCCTCCAGCATGGAAGCAGGGGGCCCCTCTCTCTCCAACCGGGTCTCCCACCTGGACTGCAGTTTCCTCCGACATCCACCCGCTCCAGCGTGGTCACCTCCTCCACAAACTGCGGGACTTTTATCTCAGTCTCTGTCTCTCACTGGGCTGCACCTGCTACAGCTTCTTCTGGCATCCATGGCTGCTGCGGCTTCTTCTGGCATCCATGGCTGCTGCAGCTTCTGGCACTCACCCGCTCCAATGCTGGCACCTCACCCACGGACTGTGGGTGGATCTCTCTGCATCCCTCATGGACCCCATGGACTGCAGGGGGGACACCCCTCCTCACCATGGGCTCACCACAGCCTGCAGAGGAATCTCAGCTCCAGCACCTGGAGCGCCTCCTCCCCCGACCTTGGTGTCTCCAGGTTGTTCGTTCACATGTTCTCACGTCCTCCTCCTTCTCTAACTAAAGGCAGCTGCGTGCACATTTTGTTTTGATTTTTCCTTAAATATGTCATCACAGAGGCATAACCAACCTTTCTAATTGGCTTGGTCTTGGCCAGTGGCATGTCCATCATCTTCAGAGCCATCAGAGACTGGCCCTGCTGGAAATGGTGAAGACTTCCAGAACCCTCTCACAGGAGCCATCTTTATGGCCCCCTCCCCACTACTAAAACCACAACATATTAATAAGACCAGTCCATTCAAGGTGAAGACAGCAGTTTGCCTAGTCAATCACTGCCACACCCCAAAATAATTTAGGGGCAGAAAGTACAGAACAGTTCATTGCTCCTATCCCAGTAATTTCCAAAATAATCCGTGAGTCAAAAATATTACTAAAAGAAGAAATTTCTACAGTGGCTTGGATTCCTAAGCTCTCCCTGTTTGACACATCAGATTTTCATAGAAGAAAGATTTCTCCCCTACATCTGTCAATGAATATTTAATATCACATTATTTCATACTATCCAGTATTGATTTTTTAAAGGTTTATAGTAAAATAATCTTAAATCAATTTTGAGTATTGAAACTAAAAACACAATACTGAAAGCAAATATAAATATCTTTAAAAAAAATAAGATGGTACGGGGACTCAAAGTACCACATGACACTGAGCTGTTCACCAAGCCAGCATGCTGACAGCTTTTTCCCTTTCACCTTCTCTTTGAGTTAATGAAATAGACTGAGCCTCATCTGAGAAATTCAGGTTAATCTAAGTACCGACAGTCATTCATTGAAAATTTGTTTTCTTAAAATTGTGCAGTCTAAGGTCACTGAGACGCTTTTTAAGAAACAAGAAAGATAAAAACCTCAAAATTTTAAAACCCCAACAAAAAAATTTTTCTGTGAGTCAAAACCTGCTTAACATACAAGGAATTTAGGAAACATTTAACCTATAATTACGATTCAGTCTACAGATGATCTTTAGCTGTGACTAAAGGCTTTTGTGCCTGATTAAAAATTTCACTTTTTACTTACTTTATATCTATGTCAACTCTATTACATCATAATTTTAGTATGTCACCAGTGGCACTTACACCGTTCACCTCATTGAGCATTTAAAGCAATTTCACCTTTGAGAAATTATGGAGAGAAAATCATCCTTCATGTTGATTTGGAGGCATCTGTTGAAAAGTAATGCTAAATGTAGCTGATCTTCCTGAATCAGAGGTGCATACTAGCCCTGGTAGTTGTTTTATTCCCTGTTCATTTTCTACTGACCTTTCACAGTTGACTCAAATAACTATTTTTCTCTTTCTGGCATGGCCTGCTTGAGAGTAGAGATGACTTACAGCTGTTCAGCCTGTAGCTGGGTGGAGAGTGTCTACTTTCCACAAACAAGAGCTGAAGAGTCTACAGCCCCACACACTACGAATTAAAGGTCTATGTATTTTGGGAAGTACTCAAGGTACTTCCCAAAATACTACTCAAGGTGGAGGATTTTTGCTGTTATTTTAGGTGACTGTCCCATTTTAAGGGGAGTTTTTTGTTTTTGAAGAAAAAATAACTTTTGAAGGAATCCTCAACATAACCATTCCACTGTAGAGAGCATTTCATACTGTGAATACCAGTAAACTAGTCTTCTGCAATTCAGAATTAGTTCACTCAGCTGCGAAGAGGCAGAATTTCAGGCACTTGCTATTTTTCAGAGGTACCTATGGGCTATCTGCAGGGGGTCCCTTTGGAATACCAGCCATTGGGAAGCCAAAATCACAGTTCATGTATGTGATCAGAGCTGCAGTATCTAGTATCTTAACAGCCAAGTCTTTGCCAGTCTAGCAAAAGACCATAAGAATATAAACACCATTGGGTCAGAGAGAAAAAAGTTGATGTTTCCCAACCAACGGTAAAAACAGGTTTCTGCAGAAGAGTGTTATGGGATACATACACTTCCAGTTGCAAAAAGCATGCCTAAAATTAGTTTTAGAAACTAGCATTTAAATTAAGATCTCTCACCAATACTTGTCATGGAAAGCACATTGAATTTCAACAAGAGCAAGTGTGAGGCGAGACTTCCATTAATAAACCTTATCATTAAATCTACTGTGATTAAGTCTACACTCACAAAGGCTACTGCTTATTAACAGATCTTTCTCATCTCAGAAACATATTACCTTAAGAGATAGATGAACAGCTTATTTTTACTGTTAAAATGCTGGAGGCTACAGTTAGTTTTTGACAGTGACAGCAGTTCTGATGTGCCTTGGTGGCACATTTCACTGCCGTGTTATCATTACAAACTGGAAAATTCAAACACTAAAAGCACACACAGGAAAACACTGGTGGGTATGCTTAGCATTTAGCAGTCTTGTCTATTCAAGGATGAACCACTTCAGAGAAGCTTCCAGCATAATGTCACTTAGAGTAAGAATTTGTCCTAATTTTGCCAGCCTTGGACTAAGCAAAATCCAAAGTAGAATAGTGATGTAAGCTAGGCTCCAGTGTTTTGGGTTTCACCATCAGCCAAGAACAGCCTGGGTCACACACTGGTAATAACCTTGGCAGCTCTCCTCTGCTTCCAGCACTGCCAATACTAATGAAACAAAACTAGATGCAAGAGGTTTCATAGAAACTTTGTGTTAATGCTGCCTGGCTGGAACTATCTCTAATGCTTGTACTAATTATCCCTGAATAGATTAGACCGGAGAGTGCCAAGCCAGTCCAGCAGTCCTTTCTGTGCACACTCTGCTGGGTGACCGCATTTCCAAACTCAAAATTATATTAAATGGTTCACGCAAACAGAAATTGCAACAAAGCCATGAGTCTAAAAATCATTATGGCTACAATAAGATAATCACCACCAACACACCCTGATTATGAGAGATTAAAAACACATAAACGCAAGCAACACATAAAAGTAATTCACATAAATAAAAAATAATCAAGCAATAAATAAAAAAGCAGTTTTATTTTTAAAAAGGCAAGCAGTACATATACACATGAAAACCCCAGCTTTCCATTTTATTTGAAATACTGCACAGAATAAATGAAGAATGTGCAAAGAGAACAAAGGCATGGTTTCTACACACCAGTAGTTCAGCTTTCTAAGGCCAGCATTTTATATAGCCCATTACAGGCCCTTTTATTCCCTCATCTGCATGCGTCAAGTAGAACAGTTATTCCTCATCTAGAGCCATGATGAGTATGTAATTGTACTTCTCAATGATTTACCTTTGTAAAGCCTCAGATATTCTCTCTCCTTGCCAGTTAAAGACTGACGTTCTATTTTACTTTTTCAAAAAGGAAACAAAGTAATATTACACTGCCCAGTGTTTCTTCTTAAATACAGATTTACTACTTAAGCTTTCAAACACTTTGTGCTGTAACATAAAGCACACAAAATTTAATCTTTTTTTTTCTCCTACCACCTAGAAAGAACATATTTGAATAGGAAAAAGGCTAGATACAATGTGCAAGGTCATATGAAAAACTGACGTCCACATACATCTCAATGTACTTTGATATTAGTATTTTTAAGGGAGTAACAGTAAAATAAAATTACTGCTTTTGTTACTTTTTCTTTCAAATCCAATAGCAGACATATAATCCCCACAGGATCAGAGAGACAGAGCATACCTGAAACGTAATATTCATAGTTATGTATGCTTCTAAAGCAGTCATTTTAAAAGCAATTTAACTTGTGAAAAAAACCCCTTAATTTATGATTTCCCAAATATTAGTTTCTTTCAAAACAATAATGCTCCAACAGCTGAAAGCTTTTCCCAAGAGATACTATTTTCTCATTAAAAATGGAAGTCAGAAACAAACAATTTTCTCCTAAATTAATCTCATCTTTACATGAGGAAAATTAGACGAGAAATATCACAGTTAAGCCAACATAAACAACAAATGTTATGTTCCTCATCTGATAGTCAAAAAGTAGAGGAAAACCACAGTTTGAGCCATGGTTAATTAAGTACTTTCTAGACAAAATATGCAATCAGGATTATTTTATGTCATCAAATTATTCACCGTGGATGCAACCAAGGAGATTAAGAAAGAAAAGAAAAAAGGTTCTATTTCCATAAAAAGCATCATTCATACCTGCAGTACATGATCCAGCATGGCATGAGATCTAACCACCAAACCACAGATGTCTCAGCATGCATTTCCTCAATCTCTGTTAGAGCACTGAAAGGGATGGCAAAACAATTCTCTGGCTCCACGACCCAAGCACTCACCTGGTATGTGAACAGTTGGGTTTTAATCCTTTTTCCAGTGAATATTTTATTTTCACAGAGTGGAACAACTTCAGTTGTTCCCCTTTAGAAAGGGGGCCAAAAGTCTACATGATTAAACCACTACAATCACTGGTACCAATCTTCACAGTACATTAAATACTGAACCAAAAGCTGACTTACCTTAATTAAGGTGATTCACTTAAGGCAGATTTAAAGCATACTGACAAAATGACAAAACAGAAAAAACATGGGACTTCTGTACCCAGTACAATTTTTTTCAATGCCTTTTGAAAACATTCCATGCAAAGGCAAAAATCAGAGAGACAAAATAAAAATAATTTGTTAGCCCTCAATCCAAACAGCTAGCCAGCATTCCTGGGTCCTTGCTGACTTACTTTCATTAGAAAGACAAAATGAAATTCAAAATAGTATTTACCAAGAATATTCATAAAATCATGATTTTATCCAAAACTACCAAGAAACAGCATCCATATATTCTGCAATTTGTTAGTACTACCAGAAATTACTGCAGTCCCTAGAGTGTTGTTTGTTGCCTTGATGGTTCATGTAAAGCTCTGATGTTTTTCTTCCTTCTTGTTAAACCTCTCTCAAAAATTCCATTTTTCTTCAAGCCCGCACCAATGACCCAGCTCTGGTATTTATGATCAGTTTTATCAGTCTTCATAGAGTAGTCTTCCCTGGTTCAGACTTATTCTGCTGGTCGGTGCCTTCAGTAACAGCTTTATTGCTTCAGCTACCAAAGGAACACTAAGACCAGTGTCCCTCTAATGAAGGATATCTTAGTGATTTTTACCAGATCTGTTTTTATGGAAGAGATTAACACTCCTCTGTATTCGAACAGAATATTTTCCAATGTATATTTTAATAGCAAAGTTCAAAACTGCAATTTTATTTCTATAGCTACAAGACCCTGAAAAATACACAGTGAGTGTTTACATAAGACCACTTTGGACAGATTTCATCCATTAAATTTTATATGCTGAAAAGACGAAAGAAATCTGCAAAAAGTATTCTTGTTTCAAAACACAGCACGAATCAAATGCTATTTCATCCACTGATTACCACTACTAAGACATTCAAAATCATTTATCCTATAAAAATCAACTACCTTCTCCAAAAACAAAGCACAGTTTGGCATCTAATGGTATGTTCAGCCTAAACTTCAATAACTGGAATCCACACCCAAACCAGAGCTCTGTAGTACTGACAAAGCCCCAACAATTTGGTGCCAAGTTTGGTCTTCTTTTGCAAAAGGAAAGGGTTTTTCTTAAGTTAAAAAAGACACATTTTCACAAAGTTGCATTGCTTCTACCTGTCATGGTTTGACCCTGGCTAAGTGCCAGGCACCCATGGCAGCCGCTCACTCATTCTCTCCCCTGCCACAGCTGGGCAGAGGATGGAAGGAGATTGGGNTTGGCATCCATGGCTGCTGCAGCTTCTTCTGGCATTTCCCCGCTCCAATGTTGGCACCTCACCCACGGACTGTGGGTGCCTCTGCATCCCTCATGGACCCCATGGACTGCAGGGGGGACACCCCGCCTCACCATGGGCTCACCATGGCCTGCAGAGGATATCTCAGCTCCAGCACCTGGAGCACCTCCTCTCCCTCCTTCTACACTGACCTTGGTGTCTCCAGGTTGTTTTCCCTCACATGTTCTCACATCCTCCTCCTTCTCTAACTAAAGGCAGCTGCTTACACATTTTGTTTTGATTTTTCCTTAAATATGTCATCACAGAGGCGTAACCAACCTTTCTAATTGGCCCAGACATGGCCAGTGGCATGACCATCGTCTTCAGTGCCATCAGAGATTGGGTCTGCTGGAAATGGTGAAGAATTCCAGAAGCTTCTCACAGGAGCCATCTTTATGGCCCCCTCCCCATTACTAAAATCACAACACTACCTCTTTCCCAAAAATGAAACACGCGGAAAGAATATGAATTTCAGTTCTTAAACATATTTATGCCTTCAAGTCTAGAAATCTAGTGCATGCCTTGATTTTGGTTTATGTGAAATCTTAAAAATCCCTACTAATGTTCTAGCTTTGTGCACCAGAGGTATTTGACTTCCCAAGAATTAAATGCTGTTCCTAGGAAGATGTAGGGTGCTAAGCTTACATTGAAAACAGCAGTAGTTAGAAGAGAGAGTGCGATAATTTCCTAAACGAGATTGCAGCCAGTGTCCAGATCTGAGGGTGAAGTTATCTGTTTAAGCACAAAGAGGATTTTTTCAACACCACAATGTATCTTATGCAAACAAAACTTACTAATTCCTGAAAGCAACTACTTTCAGGTTTGCTTGAAACACACAATGTGGAATACTGGAATACTTTGCTTTTCATTTACCATGGATGAGACTATGCTGTGGTTACTGCATACTGGGCTAAAAGGTTTTTCCAGCTGTAAGACATGTCTAGTTACAATGACCAAGTTAGGTCTTGGTTTGATTCAGATAAATTACCTTGAACTTCAAGCTGGATACGTGCAACTGAGCTCCAGTCTGTATCTAAGTGAAGCAGCACCGAAATCCCTTGTAAAAAGATGGAAAATTTCATACACACAGAGGTTTCTTCCAAGGACTGTACCTCTGAATACTGCAAGTCCATATCCTTCCATGACTGCAAGTACAAAACTGTCTCTAAAATAATTTTATTTCTTTTTTAACCATTTCTAATATAAGCTCTTACTTGTGAACTGAGCAGTACACTACAGACAAAAATATACACCCACCTAGGCAACCACAGCCTACAAACCCCAAGAAAACAGGCTCAAACTTCATCAACCAATCTATCTCAGTAACTCATATAACTCCCAACATCAAAAAATAAGGAACTGTGTGGTAGAGCCTAACTGCAGACATTTCAAAATCTCCACAAGGAATAAGGATGCCATGTTACATAAAATTTTACTCAGAGAATATTTTAAAAATGGCACTTTTTGCATAAAATTCTGTGATTGCTGCAGGAAAAAAAGGCACAAACACTTCCTAACAGTTGAGCTGGTTTAACTCATATTCCCTTCTTCCTTGGATTCCTTTAGTGCAAACTCAGAAAATTTGAAACAAGTATTACACTTTGAAAAAAAAGTCTCCCTATCAATCACTACATATGCAATAATGACTATTCCTTATTTAACTGTGTAAGACATAGTATTCAATATTTTATTTTTAAATAAAAAAGCCACACTGCCTTTGTACGGACTGCGGAGAATAATTGGTTTCTGTTCTATGCCATTTACAATAAAATTTGATGTCTTTCAAGCTGTTCCATTAAATGGTAGGGTGATGAAAAAACAAATAGGAAAGCATAAATGACATCAGTTCCCTGTTGCAAGCAACACAATTCGGAATTGAATATATGAAAAAGCATGCTTTCCTGAGAAAAGAGCATAAACCCACAACAGGAGCTGAAGTCAGAAATAAGTTTTCCTTGACTCTTATGTTTCTTTCTGGGTTCAGAGGTTTCAGTACAAGAAGATAAACATGTATTGAAATTGTAAACTACTTTGGGAACCCGTTTCCAGAAAAAGCTCTCTAGTTATTCTATTTCTGCATTGAAAAAACAATTTCCTAGTTAATTAAAGTAAACATGAATTCCCCTTACAGAGCAAAAATAATATATTTTGAAAAGATAGTTCTGGAAAGATAGTTCTCCTTTTAATGGTATTACAGAAAGGTAAGCTGCTCTAACAGATCAAAAACATACTGAAAATATTTCCTTGTTTTGCTTGGAGCACATGTACTATAAAATCCATTCTTCCTATCATCATGACTGAATTCAAAAGAATAGATTGTGACCATGCTCCGTAATCTTAGCATGATGTTTAAATCCTTATTTTCAGTTATTACTAACTGGAGGAATAGACAAAAGACTGAGGAAACATGGAAGCAAGATGAAAGAAAATGCCATCAAATCAGAATACTCAGATTCTGTTTATTTTTTCTTCCTTCTTTGAGAAACTTTTTCAATTTCCCAGCAATTTCTAGGACTCTAGCCCCCCATTTTCTATATTCTTTTTGAGTTCATTGAATGAAATATTAGAATTTGTAGCTTTATTGTTTCTATAAGAACAATGAGAATACATTATTAGTAATTTATCAGAATCCTGTGAAGAATCTCAAAGTGCTTGAGAGATATGTCTGAAGTAATCGTCAAAGTCCTGAACAGAAGTTCTTCGACCATTTTGGAAACATACTAATCTAAATGTCACATAATACATGACACACTACTACAGAATAAACACTGAAAAATAAAATACACAGTACTCAAATATACACATCCTGAAAGAAACGAGATGGCATGTGAATCAGCACGTTTAAATTTCTTTCTCACTCACTTCTTGTCTAGCCAACACCTCCATACCAACTTTTCTATTTTGATGTTTTCCAAAACCTTCCTCAAACATCAAGCTACCTTTTCAACTTGCTCCTGTATCACTTCCCCCTCACCAAGTCTCTAATCTTTCCCAAGTGAGCCAAGAGTTATTTGCTTGATCCCATTTCCTCTGTAATATTTTATCTAATTGGTCTATTGCTGTGTTCCAAGTCTACTACCAGTGTGTTTTCTTTCAACACCACTATTCCTCTTCCCTTATTTCTTGACCTTTTGGGTCATTATCACCCATCAGTACTGAAATTTCTCTGCTTTTCAGCCATCTCCTCCCAGAGGCCTTCTTCCACCCTTTCAATGAGGTAAGTGATTGCTTTCATGCCCCAAGGCTAGCTGTGTGCTCAGCTCTTCTGCCACCCTCTTCAAACACAGAGTCATCCTTCCCATCTCTTGGACCTGGTTTGAATCCTCCATTGGAACAAGTTCCCCAGGGAAGTGGTGGAATCACCATCCCTGGAAGTGTTCAAAAAACAAGTAGGTGTGGAACTTCATGACATGGTTTAGTGGTCACAGTGATATTCAGTCAAAAGTTTGACTTGATGATCTTGGAGGACTTTTCCAGCATCAATGATTCTATGATCCACTTCCTCTGCTCCTACTCTGGTGCTGCTTGAACATGCAGGAATCCTCAAGTTAGGCTGAATTCTCCCACTACATACGGCTTTTTTTTTAAATCCGCCAACTCCACTACCTCAGGAGTTATGCTCAGGAGACAGACACAGCTCAAGCTCAGTAGCGTTAGAGGAGCCAAAACTGAACAGAAGCAATATGCAGACTGCAGTGGTGGCCAAGGCCACATTAGCAGCATAATGTTGTGGTTTTTAAATTTTGGTCCATAGACTCCTGATTGCCTTAAAGATTTTCAAAAATAGCTTGTGAAACAACCACAAGATTTTAATCTGCATATGCAAAATGGCAATGAAACAACTTTTATTTTATCTACTTCATTCTATATTTAAAATTTAACCTGATTTTATTGGGTTGCAAACCAGAAATTAGTGCATTTTTTAAAAATCCTTTATTCACTCTTCCTCCCCCCCAAACAAAATGATAGTCATTTCAACTTTCTCCTCAAGTCCTAAGTGCTGTGGTAGTGTATCTAGTGAATGGAAATTCAGATCAGCATTTCTCAACTTTAAGATCTATCTGTCTTCTGAAAGATTATCTATTCATCTGCTTATTGACTACCCCTGCCCTGCTTAGTCCCAAGACCTAAGAGGATTACAGAACCTGGTGGCAAGGCTGAAGGCTTGTTAACTTAATAAGGCTGTGGATTTAAAACTGTGTTAAATTAAACAGGTTTTGAAAATGGCTTAAGTCTGCTAGTGTGGATAAGATTTAAGAGTCTCCTCTCTTTATCTAGCTCATGAGAAAGACCATGTGAGATAGAAGGGCACTGGCACACATGAACAAGGAAAGATCCATGAGACACTGCTTTTCTTTCAGCAAGCTCTCAGCTTCAGAATAAAAGCTTCTTCACTACTCAGGGGCACATTACCACAGTGCAGTGAACTCAACTTTACTGGATTTGTTTAAAATAACTTTCTAGAATAGTTATGTCCTATATATGCCAGCTCAGATTGTCATCTGGTTATCTTTGACTATTTTGCATTCTAACACTTTTTAAATTCAAAAGGGCTTCATTCTTATCCATTTTTTAAATATAAATAAAATAGAGACTATAACCTAACGGGCTAAGATAGCATACCAATAAAGAAAAATTGAAGAGACATGTTTCAAATGATTCAGTATTGATGTTCTGCCACCTCTGTGCAAGTAAGACTACATTCCTTCTCTTGAGTTCAGCAGCTTGAAAGTCTGGTGGAAATTAGTACTTTTGTCTTGAAGCAGAGCTCTTCAAAAGCTTGTCTTGTAGAATTGTGGTTCACACAAGGTAAAACGGTGGTTCAGTTCTTTAAAAAGCTTTCAATGCACATGTATATTTTGAAAGCTTAGATGCTGAGAAGAGGAAGTCAAGAGCGGTAATGTGAACATCTTTCCTTTACAAGAAAAGGAAAGCAGAGTTACCTCATCTTTCTGCAACACTAATGCCATGAAATAAAATCAGTTTTATTAACAAAGAAATGCTAAAGACTGAGGAGCATTTCAGGTGTTACGAAGTCCAACAGGACACTTGATGCCAGGCTTATCTTCTGAGCAGCACCGGCAGCAATCCTTCACTTCAGAGAAGAGGAGAATGATATCTGTATTAATATTTAAACAACACTGAAATGCTTACCTTTAATAAAAATGCATTTATGATTAATAGCATACTTCCCAGGTAGAAACTATAAAATTATATTTTTGCACGTTTACAGAATATAAAAATGGACTATGTATATTTGACTCTGAAAAAATCAAGGAAGATAGAAAGAACAGTTAAACACCAGAACAGAGATTTTAGTGTAGCACTCGTCAGGCCGGCCCACTAGGCCGAGGAACCCCCAAGGAGAGCCAAATAAGGAACCACACTGAACAGCAGACGGAGGAGCAGAAAGAGAGAGAGGGCGGAACCCTCTGCTTTTATTTATATGTTTTCACAAATCACCGTGGATTGGAGGTAGAAATCAACACCTCATAATCCACTGGTCAAAGCATTTGTCAATCATATTTCTCCACCCAGTATACTGGAATTATAAACACAGGAAAAGTATAGATAGTTGCTAAGAAACCATGGCCATGTTTACAGAATAGTCTAAGAATATTTACAGAAGGAAAAACACTGAAACACTGCAAACTCAGGGCAACATTTTAGTTCAACTACAAACAAACAAAAAAAACCCCACCAAACAGAAATTTACACCATATTAAAAAAATTAGATGTGGAAAGCCGAGCACATCAGCAATATTTCAAACAGAATTACTGTATGAGAGGGATGGCACACAAAATAATCTTGTCCTCCTCTGTAGGAGATCAGACACATTCTTGCAGGTTCTGGTTTCTTAATACTTGAAAACGTAAGTGCTTATGCTGGGGGAGCAGAGAGTATTAATCAAGAGCTAAATAAGATAGGAACTAAGACCTAGACAAGAAATTACTCAAAATTCTGAAGTGTTTATACTTTTACACTACAAAAACTTAACTTTGCACAATAAATCACATGCTTGAGTGTCACAAGTGTAAAATGAGAGTCACAGTTGAAAGCTTCTAAGGGTACAGTGGATTGCTCATTTGTACCACAGTTGACTTGAATGTACCTAGCAGGCTCCAATTCTGAGACACTTCGGCAACAGTGTCTGTAAATGAAACACTGACTTCTGTGTTTCACTTTTTCTTCAACTGGAGAATCCAAATCTGCACATTTCCAGGAAACACTGAATGACATTTTAAAGATATGTATATAAGCATCACATGTCTAAAGAACTCAAAATACTGGACTCGATTTCTCTCTTTGGAGTGACTTCCCTTATCTCCAGAGCATCTTTCTGAGTCCCAACAATTTCCTGACATTTTAGAGGATGCAAATATGAAAACAGACTTAACCAATTGCCTCTGTGCTGGCCAGCTCGGGTTCTGCACCCAAACTGCATGGCAACTCCAGCAATATCCATGGGAAAGGGGTAAGTGACATGCTCAGTGCAGGAAGGCTCTGACCAGGATGAGTCCCAGTGTTCAGTCTGACAGTCAAAGGACAGCACTGTCATCTTCGCCTCTATACCTGAGAAAGATAAGAAGTGCAGAAAGGAGTACTTGGATGTGTGACTCTCCCACCTCAGGGCCGCTTGCTTTCTAAAATTAATCCAGCTCACCTCAAAGTAGCAATTCTCAGTACAAAAAAACCTGCTCTCCAAAAAGATGTGAAAAAAACCAGCAAAGAATTCGATCTAGTTCAACTGACCTGAGAATTGACTGCTGATTTTTCAAGATGAGTTTTTCTGTCTAACACAGAGGGATCTGACAGGAAATGAGGTTTAACATATGCACACTTTTCCTCTGTGAAGGCAGTAATGAGGTATATGCATGAACAGGGCTGACCAGATGATTTAATTACTCAGCTTTAATTAATGAGGCACATTCTTGGCCACACTAGGATGTGGATATAGTCAATGATTTAAAGGAGGAGAAAGAAAGAAAAAAAAAAAAAAGGAAGAAAAGCCCCAGGAGGCTAGGCAATACAGTAATATTAACTTATACTTTATGCTCTTCATGTATTTGGCATATCTTAGAAAATTTTCTATTGAAGTATGTGGAATGCATGCAATCTTGTAGTATATATGACTTTCTTATTGTTTATTTTTTGTTACTTATGTTTGACACACTCAAGGACAAATGGGACACAAGAGGTAAGAAAATTATATGTTTTCTTTTTCTTGGAAGTAGTACAGTAAGATCAGAGGCAGAAGAATGTTTGAAAAAAGGACAACAATGGAGGCAAAGAAAAGACTGAGGAAGGTGTTAAGCGTTCATAAGGAGAAGGCCAAAAGCAATGCAAGGGGAAGTTCACCAAAAGAAAGACAAACAACTGATCATAACATATTCCCAGTTTTATTATCACAGCTGCAGTTTAAGGCTGTTTTCTGCAGCTCCTATTCACACACTAAACACCAAGTTCCATTAAAAACCATTTCACTCAGTTAAAGGAGAGGGGAGAAGCGGGATTTCTAGCTCACCCCATCCCAACCAGCCCCTTCAGCTCTTCGTACCATACATGGTGCCTACTAAGCCACAGAACGCACTGTAGAAAGCCAGACACCATGCACAGGGAAACACAGCAACAGCACTGCTGACTGACTTTTCTAACCAGGTCCTGGATCACCTATCTAAAGCAATTTTATTGGTATTTGATTTTTTGGTAATATGAGAAAAAAATTCAAGGACTTTTATTCTCTCTAAAAAAACTTGCTTCCCTTCACAAGCCCATTAAAAGTAAGGGCTCAAAACTTCCTTTTTATGCAAAAGTTTAAATCTTCTGAATGATCAAAGCTTTTTGAGTAGAGCAGTAATCGGCAGCTCACTGGCCACATTAAAATGAAGGAAAAAAGACAATGTTTTATTTCATGTAGGTGGTTTTAAACAGATCTAAAGAAATGGAGGAATATTAAATTGGAAAATGAAGGGAAATAGGAATAGCCCTCTCTTCCACATGAAGACAAATCAACTATACAACAGTATCTTCCACTAATACATCAAAAAAAAATAAAAGCTTGTAAACAAATTTAAAAGGGATTTCAGATTTCAGTATCACATGTAAACAATGTGGACTTCTTTTTTGTTTATAGTTCAGTTCACTTCAAAACCTAATTATTTTCTAAAAAAGGGATTACACCTGTTTGGCAGCTAATTTATCAAGCAGATTAATGTTAATTGGCAGGTTCAAGATAGCTATGCAGGTTCAAAGTATGGAATTAAACATTTCTGTATTACCAATACAATTCACATTAGGTATTCTCTTCTTACTCTTCTCAAAGCACAGTCAAATCTACACACCAGTGTGCCAGTCAGATGCAGATTTCCCTAGCTGAAGGGTGGACTACCATTTCCGCAGATGTTCCAAGTGTCTGGCTTTTCCTTATTGAGGTGTTCATGCGATTTCCTATTAAACACCCAAACAAAATTAAATCCTCTTAACAATGTGACACTAAGCATTGCACCATCTTTGGGACAGGAAATGGGTTATGAACAGTCCCCCAGTAATGTGGAAGTCAATGATTTAGAGTTAACAGCAGGATATATTGACCTCAGCTTAGACTGTGGAACCATTGTAAAACACCCACTGGACACATCCGAAATTTTAAAAAAGTCAATGTCTGCCCTGAAGAGTATACAGTCTAAATAGTGAGTCAAACAAAGAAAGTATTATCAGTCATATCTGCAGATGGGAAACAGAGGCACAAAGAGCTTTGAGTGACTCTGTGCAAGGTCATAAAGGATGACTGTAGCAAAGCCAGGAACTGAGCCTGGAAGCTCTCAATCCTAGCCTGACGCCTTTGGATACAGAGACAATTCTTCCTTTTGCTTATCCTCCCTCTCTATCTAATTATTTATTTCTGAAAGGGAACACATTGACACCATGAGACTCAGTCTACTTTCCTTTTATATTTATGATCTCCATTAAATTTTCTCTAGTTTCACATAGGATACAACAGTCTTACACAGAAGTAATTAAAATTGTACAAGCAATTGTAAACATAAAAGCAGAATCTGGTATCTCAGCAAGCAAGAACTGAAACAAAAGTGTGCATATATGATTTACAAAGACATCACAAAACATTTTCTAATGACCACTCCAGAATATGAATAGGTGTCTATCTCCAGATTCTCAAATGTTACTTGGAAACTTCCCTCCTATTCCTTCTTTCCCCAGATTTATATAGTGAACATGATGCCGTATGATATGGAATATCCCTTTGGTCAGCTCAAAATCTCGTACCATCAACCAATGATTCTGCAGCCTACCATCACAAGTAACAATCACAGAAATAACTGCATAAGCCACTGTTTTTTGTATATTTCTACCTTTCCCCTTAAATGAGTATCCTTTACAATCTGATCTATTATGACAATGGGAGCTTCCTCTTAGAGTACCCCTCCAGCAGATCTTTACTGATATATTTCTTTGTACCATTTTTTTCCACTAACTCTTGTTCCCATCTACACCTGCTGCTACGCTTGGCAATCCCTATATTTATTTACAATTATTTAATAAAGTTATTGATCTATGAATACACATTTAGGTCCTGTTGTTATTTTCTGGTCTAAGAGGTTTCTTTTGATATCTGAGTTCTGCCAGGATCTCCACAGGCCAGCAAGTGCCACAACTACAAAAGCAGCAGTTGTTTTGGCTCCTGTCAGTTTTTTGCAACCTGCTCAACAGTCAAACTGTGAGAGCTGCACTCTGAGCTTTCTCCTCCAGGGTGTTTAGGAAAAAAGAGAACTGATTGCTTACACCATCCATTGGGACTGACAGAGAAGCCCAATCTGCTTAAGTCCACACAGACCAGAAGGTGGCCCACTGTCCCTACCGCCCTGAGATGTGTGGTGAGGTCAAATATCATGGCTAGGGGTGGAAAACCTGGCTCCATTTATTTTCCCTTCTGGCATTACAACTGCTTCAGCAGTTCCCAGGCAAGCCTCCTGGATCACAAATGACCACTGCTGCAGCAGTATAGATACAGGAATTTAAAATGTTACTCTTGCTTTCTTTGTTAAACAAACACGAAAATGGATGCATGGGTTTACATGACACTGCACCACTGCTAAACATTATCAGAAACTCATGGAACAATCTCCTGTTAGTGGGTTTTTCTTTCCTGTTCAGTACTAAAGAATTTATCACAAACAACTCAGATGCTTAGATATTAGTGGCTCTAGCCTCCTTTAACACCTAAAGGAGCATTTTCCAATAGCCTGTAATGATTCTTTACCCTCTCATTTCAAGTCAGCTTCACTGAGAATGGTATCTCCAGAGGTTTCTAGGGGCTTTCCAGAATAAAAACAACGAAAAAAGGGAAAAGCTTTAGGACTTTCACATTGCACTGTAACATTTTTTGATAAGGTTTTCCACTGACATACAGTGTAATATACTCAAATTACACCATCAAGTCTTACTCAGCATAAACTATTAGGCATGGCCAGCTTTTGAGCTATTCATGCTTTTCTTTTGTTAATGGAGATTATTTGAGTTCTTCTCCTAGCTTCTTCCTGCCTACATTTGGTCCAGAAAACAGCTGAAAACCTTATTACAAAATATTTTCAACAGTGACAAGATTTCAGACTATCTAGACAACTCTCCTCTAGGAGAGGAAAATACAGCCCGAACCTCAGAAATCTGGACTATAAACAAACTAAAAGGAGAGTTTGTGTGTCTTAGGCAAATACAAATTCAAAGGAAAAGTTAAAAGTGGATCATCTTAAACCTATCTAGAATAGCTCTCCAACATCTAGCAACTTACACACACAGCTACAGTTAAGACTCCTGCAACAAGCATACCCTTGTAAAACTGCCATAAGGAACTTAAGATAATTCTTGTTTGACATGCTCTGTGAAAATGAGGAAAATAATAACATGAGCATAAACACAAAAAGATGGACCCTAACTTTATAATGCTCTTTTGAAGGAAACAAGGCTCTCGTGATCATGCAGTCCTTCAACAGCCCTCAATAACTTGCTTCTGATGACCAGTCCCAAGCAGATTTGACAGCAGGCTGTAGCTCCTACAGTTCTTCCAAGCTGTCAACCTAGCTGAAAGCTTTCATTTAAAAGGAGAAAAGCATTAAATTAGCATCTATACCAGGAAGGAAGCTGCAGTATGTGTATAACTATTTTATTTGTTCTCCCAGGCAAACTGGCTGCCTAGAGCAGAACTGCTGGACAGACAGCAAAACACAAGTTTTCCATCAGGTACAGCAGGATGCTGGCGGATGGTCCAGCCAGTACCAGGGAAAGGCACAGAAGGCTTTATACAGCAAAACAGCAGGGGAGCAAAATAGATTAATAATTTGCACTGAGAAATTGCCATTGTTACAGCAGTGAAAGCTTATAGGGGTTACAGAAAGAAACAGGGTAACTGCATTTGGGGAAATACTAGGCACAAGATTTGTTAATCCCCACCACCCACCCAGCTTCATCAGTTTTAAGACTTCAAGGAACCATTTGTTTGTTTATTGTCATGTGTCACCACATACATAGAGAATGCAATATACTGTGCAAGAACAGGGCTGGCCACTCCACAGTCATTGATACAGTTCAGGAAATCATGCTGCAGTACATGTTGTATTAACCTTTTCTGAAAATTATGGCATTCTCTGAAAGGGCATTTATGAGCTTAGTATTACCTCAGGGTATAAGCAGAATGTTTATGACTTGACAGCCTTCATCCACATTCACTTCATTTAACATAACAGCAAACTTCATTTACTAGTTTCCCTTCAGCAAAATTAGTTTAGGAAAGTTGACTCTGCCACTCATCTAGAAACAGATTTTCCTCTTCAATTCCCAGAGAGGAACTGTATTTGCAAGTATCTTTATGTTAGAGTCAGTAAAACAAATAGGGCATTCACTTCATCACTGCCCATTAAAGTGGCATTTTGCTTTCTGAACTATTTTTTTTAAACCACTTTTCATGTAGAAAAAGGAAAAGTAGTTCATATCTCTACCTTCTCAACCATCAAAGTCGGTTCATGTTCTTAAAAGTACTGGCTTCCTAGTAAAAAAGGCTCTGGACAAAGTGGACAAATGATGAGATCATCTTTCCCTGCCTCCCAAAGGAAAGAAGGCACAAGAATGCCAGTGAAACTCCAAAACCAAAGATGGAGTAAGACTTACTGTAAAACACTGAAAGCTGTCATTAATATACACTGAGTATCAGTTAATTGCATGAGGAATGCATATGATCACAATTTTAATAGCACACGGTAAAGCATAACTAATAAGCTGGAGCAGTCTTCCTACTATCACTTCCTACTCTGTGCAACATCTGGAAATGCAAATGTTGCAAAACAGGATATTATAGAACATTAAAAAAAAAAAGAGTGAATATTCCATATTCAAGTTATTTTGTCTAATAAAGCTTTGAGAAATTCTGAAGTACAGTCCTTCATGTACAGTGCTGCACTAGAAACCTTTTTGGAGGAGAAGTCTCTGGAAATACAGTTATTTACAAAGGTCAACACAAAAATATATAAACAAATCATAAGGGGTTTTTGTTTTAAGTTGAAGAGTGTTTGTAACTGCAAGGTATCATACCTTACACACCTTAAAGTTCTGCAGAAGACCAGACTGGTTTTGATACTGCTGTTTGCAGGACTTTTTAAAGAAAACTCTTTTTTGGAAAGAAAACTCCCCAAAAACACAAAAACAAACCACTAACAGAAAAACCCCACAGATCACCCTCTCTCCTCACCAATTAATATATATACAAAACAAAACTCATTAGCAAGAAGTGGGATGATAATTATAATTTCTATATTCTAAAGTAAAGCACCTAATGAGATCTCTAGCAAGCAGAGAAAGTAGTATCACCTAATGGAAAAACAAGTGTATTTTAAATCCTTATGTTAACTTAAGAGGTGTATCTAAGATCTTTTTGGAGAGATTCCAATCATGTAAGTACAACTAAGGAAAGTAAGTGTTAGGCTTCCTTCACTGGGTAAGTAAACGAAATAATTCAGATACACTTCAAAATAAAGACTTGTCCTGCCAAAAATATGTTCAAGTCCTCTACTTGGAACGCTTTGAGAGATTTCATAAAAATCAAATAAACCCCACAAGACTGAAACCACCTAAACCATTCAGAAACTTCAAACAGAGGAACTCGAATATGCATGCACCACAAACTGGGCAGCAAAGCCTTTCAGAGAAGCTGTCCTGCTTTGTCATTAGATAAAATAGAGAGAAGTCTGTCATGTCATAAAATTGCATTTCCTGACACAGGTTCTAGAATGAATAATCATAAATGAGGCTACTGAATCTTGATTATAAGGCATGATAGATTCTACACGTTGCATGGCTCTTAGGAAGGAACTAGAGTATAGAAAGAAGGCAATGTCTTCCCATCATGGTACATAGATCTTCCAAATCCCCTAGAAAAAATACTTGAGGAAAAGCTATTTTAAAAAGGGATGAGGACTGAAAGTGCAAATAACTTAGCAGATTGCAGGAATTCAAAAATTTCTTTTTGAAGGAAAAGAAGTAAAAATGCAGGCACTTAGAAGCCAGTGGCAAAACTTCTCTGCTCATGTTTAACATTTGTTATGTCTAACTCAAAGGAAATTTACTGATTGTAAGAATAATTTCAGAAAGTGCATGAGCCAAAATGAAATCTCTAGTCTTGCAGTTGACAAATTAAAAAATTTTTAAAAAAATGTTCTTCTCAAGGTCTCTATCCTTAACAATAACTTAAGCTTTCCACATAAGTTACCTTGCTCTATTTGTCTTTTAATAGGACAGTTAAGGATTCCTTCTTCTTACCTCAAAAACTGTGAGTTTTAATAAGGAAGCATAATGAGTATTTATATAACATTAAACCAACACTGATGGGAACACTGACATGCTTTGCTAGAAATCTACAGCAACTCTCAAAATCACCTTGTTTTGCTGTATCAACTGCAAAACTGCCCTTATCCCAAAGCAGAAGCCATCAACCGTTTCGAAATGGTGCAGGAAAAGACAGGAATGCAACAAAATACTGTCACCACGTGGTACTTACCCTAACAGGAGGGCTCCGTGCTTGTACCCTTTGCTGTTGTCCAACTTGAGAGCTCTGCAGCTCCTTTGAGCCACAATTAGCGACAGTGTTGATGGGGACCCTCAAAGCGTTTGTGCCAGCAGTCCCACCGCCAGCGCCGGGCTTTCGAGGCCTCTGTTTGATGCCATCTAGTAGTCTAACAAGCAAAATGTTACTGGGCAGCTCGTCAACACCGCAGTCCACTAAAGTCCGGCACTCCGGACATCGCAGCTCATTCCGAGAGCTCACAATGCCCAGCAGGCAGCGTTTACAAAACGTGTGTTGGCAAGGCAAGACTTTTGCAGAAGCATCAAGGCGTTCTAAGCAAACAGGACACTCCAACAGATCCAGTAAAGCCGATTCATCCATTTTTTTCCTTGTATTACTTAATGAAAAAACAAGTCTTTGCAGAATTTGTGTGTTTTGAGCACTGCAAGGATATCATGTTACATCCATTCCTCTTCTGACCATGCTCTATAATTTTTTGAGGGAAAAAGGCATTAATAAGCTGGAAAAAGAGTCAGCAAGACCATTTTCTATGACGATGTTCATACAAAGAGCAAAGTAAGAGATCACTAGACTAATCCAGTAGATATTTTCAATACATGAGACACAAATACAGCACTAGCAATCTATATTAATCTATTTATTTAAAATATTTTAACAAACGTTAACACCTAAGCTTTTTAAATTCAAGTCCCCATAAATTTCAGTCTGAGTGACTTTATTTTCTCAAATTATTCCAGAACAAAGACCTATCCCCAGTACAGCAGTATAATAAAGCTTACTTTTCATAGTTCTTAATACATCAGTCTCTCTGAACATTTGAGATTAGTTTTTTTTTCACAACAAGATGGCAAAGGTGTGGGACTATGTGTGTGGGGGGGAGTGTGTGAAGAGAGGAACACAGCTGGGTCCAAAACCACAAAGCCTACACCAACAGGGCATAGCAAGGGGAATTACGTTTATGCCAACACTAAGCCAACAGTGAACTACATTTCTACCCTTTCTATGAAAAGTACTGCAGCACATTATACAGCTCAGCCTTGAAAACAGCCTCCACCTCACAAGGTTTTAAGCTTACCACAAGTACTGACAAGAGGGTTCATAACAGTGCCGCCTTCAAGAAGCGCTTCAAAAACTATCGGGAAGTGATTTACAGCAGGAAGTACTACTGCCATATCGTTAGGACAACACGAGCGCTGCGTATGCGGCCACAGAGGCAGGGGAGAGCCTCCAGCCAGCTCCAGCCTATGCAGCGAGGGGCTGGGAAAAGGGAATGGGGGAAAAAAAACGAACACCACTAAGGAGCCCCCCTAAAAAGAAACATTCTGCGAGAAGTCACAGCAGGATGCTTCACGGGCAGAAAAAGGCTTGTTGAGCTCGGCAGTGCCCTGCGCCGGGCGAAGTTGAGCGCCTCCCCCCAGCCCCCGCAGCCGCCTGCGGGAGCGGCTCCCCCGGCTCCCGTCCCGCACCTACCTGCTCTCGGGCTCGGCGCCCGGACCGCCTCCCCGATTCACTGCTTTAGATTCCCCTGCTCCCCGGGGTAACAGCGACCCGCGGGCGGGCGGACGCCACGGCGGCGGCGCGCAGGAGTCCCTGCGGGGACACGGGGCAAGCGGGGACGGCTCCCCGGGAGGCGGGGGCGGGCGGGGGGCACGGCACTGTCACCCCGCCCCAAGGAGCTGGGCACAGGGAGGGAGGTGTCGGGCCCGCGG
>VYZT01062601.1:0-11899 GCA_013400735.1 Pomatostomus ruficeps | reverse complement strand
ATACCATCAGCCTTCTTGGCCACAAGGAAACACCGCTGCCTCATGACAGTTTGTATATATACAGTGTGTATAAGGATCTGAAGAGAGGCTGTCAAAAGGATGGAGCCCCACTGCGGTCCCTTTCTGCCTTACCCATTCTAGGATTCTGTGATAGCATAGAATAGGATAGCACAAAATTAGCATTTTTGTCCTGCTGATTCTGTAGTACAATTCCATGTGTCATCTGAAAATAAAGCAACATGAGTGCCTTTCCTGAGATGCACTGCAACTGTGTCATGCCTCATTGTCACCACTAAGGACACAGGAATTACTGCTGTGTCTATAATTGATTTTTCAGTTCACTGGCCAAACAAGGGAAAAAACCAACAAACAAAAAGAAAAACACCAAGTAAGTTTTTAAAAAATAAAAAAAGCTTTGTTTTTGATAATTTTCACAATTTTAAAAATCTCACAAGTTTTTCAAACCAATTAAAAATGTAACAAAATAAAATTAAAAACCGTGGATACAATTCTCTTTGTTTTTATTTTATTAAGTAATCTTAATTCATCATACTTTTCAGTCACTTGTCTAGACTATATATCATCATTTGCTCAATCACTGTAAGACATGCTACATATTCAATCATCAGAATAAATATCTCAGTTGCAAACCCAGATGTCACCTTTATTGAAAAAGAATTTACTCTGTCATTGACATTCTGCTCCAAAAACAACCTATCAAACCAAAACCTTCAAAGAATTTTGAATTTGATCTTTAAAGGTAATATTCACTAAGGTTACTGTTGATGTATATCTACCAGTGCTGCTGTGGGAGTTGGGCATCTTTACCTGATGTCTGTGCTGCCAGTTCTCCCTCTGGCCCACAGAGCTGAAATGGAGGTGTGCTTCATTTTGCATTCACAAAAGTAAACTGGAGCTTGTGTTCCCAAAATCTTGACTGCTTTTTTCCCAGCTGCACTAATGACTGGTCAAATCAAAGATTTTATCCTTAACAAAAAACTTCACATTGTGTCCTTACATCACAGAACTGTAGTAATATCAGAACAACTGCTGCTAGAGTAGAAATAACCTATGTTCAGGTTTTTCACTGACATCTGTTACATGGATATTAGAGAAAATATTGAAAAATGCTAAAATTAAGTGAATGAAGGAATTGGATAGTGTATTTGTTTTCATGTATCTTTGTCTGACATTTAAAGACAAAGTTTAGATGGAAATCCAGGCTTGGCTGTGGTTGTATAAGATTTTGATTGCTTATAAGTGGCAGCTACTAACACTTATTAAACTATTGAAAAAATGTAACAATATTGTGTGGGGAGTGCGTGTTTTGTGTGTGTGAGGAAGATTTTGCAAGTTCATTTGTATCCTTCCTATCTGCAGTGACCCACTGAGACTGATATGACATACTGAAATTGCTGAAATATAACAGAAAAATAACCTACATTTGTTTTCCTTGTCAATCAGTATGAACAAAGCAAATAAACTATGTGAACAAGAAAATCCTCATTTTTTCCCTGGTCATTTAAAGGTAGGGCAGTGATCTAAAGCCCATTCTGGAAAAATGGTAGATTATAACAACTAATTTTATTTATTTTATCAATATCACACAGTCACACATTTGTTTCAGTATTGTGGTGTAGAACAGTGCCTAATCACTTAGGGAAATGAATGATGTAAGTTGACAACGTCCTGAAATACTGTTTATTTTTCCTTACAGATGGTTATTTAAAAGAGTAATTCCATTATAATCCTTAATGTGGATGTGCTTTACATGAACAAAAAATGCATATGTACCTACTTCGAAAGACTGGGTCACTGTAGTATTTCAACTGGGACATCTTCCTTATCATACCCAAGACAACAAAAAGGCTAAAGTGTATATAATATTAGATGCAATATGGATTGAGACTCATGACTAAATGTAAATTCCATTCTTCTTTTTATTGCTGACACTTCTTTTTTCAACTATAGCATAGACATAAACAAACAAAGCTTTGTAGATTTTAAATAGTCTCTGTGACCTCAGAAAAATTACCTGAAATAGAATAAAATAAGATACATTTATTTCATGTAAGAGTACAGAGCTGCAGTTCTTGTAGGAACTGGTTTCTGCAGAAGGAGTTAATCATGTGTCTGCAGCTGCCAGCTTCTTCCTCTTCCCTATGGCTGAAATTGTTTCTCACTGGTCTCTGCACCCAGCTGTAGGAGCTAAACTGGTAGAGAACGAATCCTAAAAAAAATAAAAGGGGAAATTTTTCCGTGGTCCAAATCCCTGGCTTACCATCTTCCTCATCAAATGACAGTGTTTATGCAAGCAAGGGATGAAAGAGACAAGGGATCTTCTTTTGCTTCCAGTAGCTGTTAGTCATTAGATGGATTTAACTGTATCACCTGGCTGTGTCAGTGTCTTTTCAGGGAGATATAATAGAGCCTTTTTGATACTTTTCCCCCCGCAATTTATATGTGGCTACTGCAATGATGGGGACCCTGAAGACAGAAACAAACTGTGAATTTATTTTGTTTAGTTCCTGGCAACATGATTTCTTCCTCTTTGTTAATGGCTAGTGTATGTGTTGATGCATGACCTGTGCAACTTTCAGGAAAGAAAAGATTCAAATGACTGAGCAGATGGATGACAGAATTGAACATCAATGTTTTTAGTGTTGCGGCTAGGAAGAGGTGATCATGATGAACAATGGTACTCAGAAGATTTTCTTGATTTAATGCAAGGTTTGCATACCTACACTAAATACCTTATATTCATATTTGTGACTTGAGTTGCAAAATAATAGTCTTGAATAGTAACTTCCCTTCTTCCCTGGAGCAATCTTCCCACAAAAGTAGAGGAGTAAGGGTCATAACTTAGTATCAGATGTGCTGTGCAAATGTGACTGAAATTTTATTCACCTGAAGGAAAGAAATCTAAAGCTACCATGAAGGAACAAGAAAAGTTTGATGTAAAATCTAAAGCTACCATGAAGGAACAAGAAAAGTTTGATGTAAAATTGCTTAGTTTTATTTTTTTCCAGGAACATGATAATGATCACTGAAGTTTCTGGTTCTGATTTATAAGATAGGTATTGATGGTTTTGCTACATGAAAAAAAAGCTGTAAAAGTGGCAGGTTCGTTACACGATATAACATTAATGGGTGAGATATGGTTATGCCTATTTTCCAAGTTCTGCTCTTGTGTTACGTCTTCTGGAACATAATTTACACATATATTAGGTTATGTAAAATCATCAGGGAAACTTTGCAGTCTGTACACATAGAGTTCTCTGAGTCTCTTTCTTCAGTCCCTCTCTACACTGATTGCAGGAAGGACTACTTGTGTTAGCAGGCAATGAAAGACTGAGTGTTTGCAGTGGTTTTGAGTAACTAATTTCTGTAGGATTACAGAAATGACATTCAGTTCCTCAAACAATTTCTGCAAAGCACGCAGCATACTTTGAAGTGTGTACTAGCAGGAAAAGAAACAAAATCAAAATGTGAATCTCCCAAAGTATTATCTTCCTTTTTTGGAATGATTCAGTGGCTTAATGAGGTTAATTTGTTATAGGTTATGTGGAATCCTTTATCTACTGCATAGAAGCTTTAATTTCATATGGATGTGACACATACTGTATTTACTGCACTGGAACTTAATTATTTGATAGCATAATGACCTTAAATCCCTACATTTTCTCTCAAGGAATTTTCATTGCATACTCTAGACAGCAAATAGAAACTAGGGGGTGGTTAGCCTAAATTTCTCAATGTTTGAAATATCTTTCTATATTTTACTAGGATGTTTTGGTTTTATACCCAGAAAATTTCAAAGCAGCTTTATTAAAGATACCCCAAATACTATCAATAGTATGTGGTTATTTTTGTTCTCTTCCATTTTTCACCCTTTGAAACACTTTTTGGTATTGTACATAAATGCCACTGTTTCATTTCATTACACTCTTTTTCCATAAAAGTCTTACAATGCCTGATTTTCTCCTCCCAATTATTACAATGGAAGCTTTCAAAATTTTTGTTTCAGTGTGAAAATTTCCCTCACAGAATTTTACAATAGGTCTTTTAACTGGCTTCCATTTCTGATGGCTACTGGTGTACATTGTACTTTTTTTTCCCTTAGTGTTTGTATTATGGCATTTCTTTAGACGCGGTAAAACTGTGAAGTTATACGCTAAGTGACTGAGGACACAAAATTTCAGGATCAGTGATATACAGAATACAAATTAAAACTAATATGGTGAAAAAGCAAGTGGTTTGAAGTTCTCATCCTACCACTAAATTTAGTTTCTTTTGTAGATTGAGTGTCTGGGATTTTTTATGTACCTTTCATAAGACAAAATTTAGTGAATTTGTGTTAGGATGAGTGGGTATAAGATGTGTAATGGCTATCAAAATAAAAGTTAATGTGAACCTGCAAAAGCAGGAGGTGTTCGTTCTGCTATATATAATAATTCCCAATATATCCTAGAAGAACTTTTTCCCTATTCTCAAATAAAAACTTAACAACTGTTTCATTGAGTAAAAAATGAATGCATTTATTTATATCGCTTTATTGGCATGTGTACCAGTGGAATTATTTGGAAAATAATTAAAAGTAATTTTGGGGGCAGGCTGCGCTGGTAGCTGTAAAAATATTTGCTTATTGTCCTCAAAGGTATGAGGTATGAATATTGCAAAGTTCAGGCAGATCGTATGAATTGCTTCCTGCATCCTCTATTGAATTAAAAATTACAGTTGGAAAGTGAAGAAAATCAGCGTTTGTGTATAAAGAGATTTTCTTTCCTCCTTGATTTTTGATTTAACTGTAACTTTTCAGCATATCAAAATATGATGGATGATGGGTTAATTGTTTGCGTTGTGTTGTATCATTTCAGCTGTAGGACACCATGGTGTGGTGGAGTATAATCAAACCTGACATAGTACAATACACTGAGTGATGACAAAAACCACAGACTGTTCATTTTTATATTTGTTATACTGAAAAATGCATAATTCCCCAATGGAATATTCAGTTTATGTTTTGTTAATGAAGACCTGGAGTCTAATTGCTGTCTGTGGCTTTTGCCTCTAGGAACATTCATGGGGTCCATAGTCTATATCAAGTTTTTTCCTTCCTCAGGCCTTTTAGGAGCTGACACTGTGCAATAACAACTGAGTGAATCCAGAGATCAGTGCTGGGCTCGTGTTCTTAGGGCTTTCTCCTTGTGGAAGCTCTTTTGTATTGTTTGTTATTAGGGACATTTAAAGGCAGCTGAAGCATTCAGTACACAGGCTTTGCATAGAGCATCCAAGAAGTGAAATAGCAGCAGAAATAAAGGACACATATTGCTTCACATAATTAGTATTCCTGTCCATGTAAGGTTGTAGGTCAATATCAGCTCAAGTTCAGGGTTTTTTTTCTCTTTCTTCTGATGGAAATGAACTACCCCCAGGAATATCTGGTCTTGTGTAAGTAACCGCTGAAAGTTCAGTTAAAACTGCTTTTTCCAAACTCCAGATCCTTTGGCAACTGGCTGCTGAACCATAAAGGGTATTTTGGTAGCTCTCCTCTTACCAAACTGGTCCTCTCATTGGACTCCAGTAGTATGATTCTGGTGATCAGTTAGAGCAGCATGAATGGAAGTGATAGGTACAGATATGCAATAATGAAGATTGTCCTGTTGCCTCCCTTGTTTGAAAGATTTGGTTCCCCATGTTCCCAAACTTGCTTTGCAGTGCCAGGCAGAAAAATTTAAAGTATGATTCCTTAGTAGATTTTATTTCTGGGTTTTGTTTAAGGGCTTTCCCTGTATCCTGCCAGTTCTCTGTCTGCCTGCAGGAAGGTTTTGGAATATCATGTCAAAGTCTGTGTTCTGGGCTTAAAGTCTGGAGGTATAGATTCTGAAAACATATGCATGTATGCGTATTTTAGTATTGATATACTTTCATTTCAAAGTTTCTCCCATAGGGAAAAAGAAAAAAATATTGGTGAAGATACTCATCTATTTATGGGAGTCCAGAAATTAATGTGATTTCTAGGTTAGTTTCATGTTTCTGCTTCCTGCTTCACTGGAACAGGCCCATATGCAGCCTTGTCCAACTGTTCTTCTGTAGTCAGTGTTTTCTGCCTGAGACAGCTATATTACATTTGGAAAAGAAATCAGCTCTCCATTCTAGTGTTAATATCACTGTAATTCTCATTTCATGTGTGACAGATTGCCTTACAGAGCCAAGTTTAATGAATTTCCAATTAAAAAAATCCAAACTAAACAGTATGATGTTACTTCTCAAAGTTATCAAATTTTTCATCTTCTTATTTTCACAGCTCACCATGTTAAAACTGGGACCTGTGAAGTGGTGGCGCTTCACAGATGCTGCAACAAGAATAAGATAGAAGAAAGATCACAGACGGTGAAGTGTTCCTGCTTCCCTGGGCAGGTAGCAGGTACCACCCGGGCAGCTCCTTCTTGTGTTGATGGTGCGACTCTTTCTATTGCTTCCTTTGTTTGTGTTCCTGGAAGTTTTTGCTGGCTTAAGGTCATCAATGAGACCCACTCCATTACAGTTAACTATTTAAAATAACACTAGGAAAGCTTCTGCATTTCGAAGGTGAATGGGAGGAAGATGGAAAAATTAATTATTTGCTATTGCTCTATGGAAATGCTAAACAAAATTATTAGATGCCAGTGAAAGAGGGCTCCTGAGTGGCTAAATTTGATCTGACTAAAAGAGGACTCCTGGAGTTGTACGAAATTCACTTAATTAAAAGTATTTATGCAAAACCTACAGGAGTATATAATTTTCATGTGTTACAGTCTTACATCTAATTTATATATTTATCACACAGAAAAAAACCCCAAGCAAACAAACAGAACACAGTTCTGTCTGGTTTTTAATCTTTTTAGACCTACACTATTATTTCTATTCACAGTGCAATGTTAGTGTCTTACTTAACAGTTCTGGTGTAGGCTCATATGTTTTATCTGGGAAATACTAGCTGATTTTTCACACCTCTTTCTCCAAAAGAGTGGCAGGATTCACCCTTTACATGAGCTCTTTAATGTTGATGTGTTGTTGACTGTCAGAGAAGTTGTAAATATGTCATCATTGGGGAATAAATTTAATCAAGCTATGCTAGGCTATATTGTAGACCAAGCAAAAGAAGAAATTCTACTTAAAACTTTGAAACCTGACTGAGCAAGATAAAGATGAGGTTAGAAAGAAATGCTGTGAAGAGATTGACTTTGAAACACATCACACCTTTTGCAAATTGGAAACCGAATTTCTTACGAAGGTTCTGAGGTGGCTGAAAATCACAGACTAGATGTCAGTCAACATATTTCTAATATTTTCCTGGAAAATAAAAGAAATGTTGCAACATGATGACATATTAAAGTGTCCATTTCAACAAAATGCAGATATATTTCTTTTCCTCTCTTGTAGCTTCAATAGTGGAGCAGAAATGGTGGTGCCACATGCAACCATGTCTTGAAGGAGAGGAATGTAAAGTTCTTCCAGATCGTAAGGGATGGAGCTGTTCCTCTGGGAATAAAGTGAAAACAACTAGGGTAGGTATGATACCAACCTGACATGTTACCAACAAGTAAAAAAAAAATAAAAAATAGTGCACACGAAATTGGGTGCACAAAGAAGACCTAAGATGAGAAGACTAAAGAAGCATGGGAAGAGAGTCCTCCTGGGATTGGACTTCTTGGTCCCGCACACTTTTCTCAGCATACTTTTCAATTGCTTGAACATAGTAAGCTGTGTGCCAGACCTTCTCAGGTAAGCTCTGGGGATAGCTGATTTGATCCCTTCAACTAACAGTAATGAGCAAATGTATTATAACCTAATATGTTTTCTCTCTGAAATCAGTTGCATAAAGTCTGCACACTTTGCTAAGCTCTTCATTCAAAGGATAGCAAACAAGTGTGTTTTTATCAGTTACACAATACAGGATCAGATACAGGAATCGCCATGTTTCTATGTAGAAACTGCTGAGTGTGGTAAGCATTTGATGTGCAATTACAGTATGATCTAGTTCTTTCCATCTTGTATAACTGGGATTTACTAAAAAGTTTCAGGGCATTCCTTTCCTCCATTTGACACTTTTCATACTATTGGTTCAAAATTATATTAACAGAAATATATTTAACATATATAATGCCTGACAACAAAGTAAACATGCTGTCACCTTTGTGTTTTAGGGGCTAAGAGAAACAGAAAGAAACCACATTCTTCAGATGAGCATTAAACACACAAACTTCCTAAAACTACAGCATTGTATCTTGGCAGGGTCAACACAGTTTTTCATCAACATACAAAAGATTAAAATATACTCTGAAGTCACATATGCATGTGTTTAAGTACGAACACCTTCCTCCCTGCACCCTACCACACGTACTCATGACGGAGTTTTCATTTAAGGATTTAATTGTTTGTAGTATCAGGCCATAATATGTTAGAGTGGTATTTACTCTATGCAGGTGTTTGAGTGTCTATGTAATTTTACTGAAACCTTCCTTGCATAGGCACTAAATTTCTGGTGCACTTTGGTTGTGGTGAAATATAGCATGCACTGACTGAATTATATTCCTTCTGTTCCACAGAGAGCTCTATATGTCTCAGTTTCTGTATTTATAAGTCTTTAAAAGGTTTTGACATCCTTTGAAGGAAGGGTGCTTCCTAAATGTTTGTTTTACAGTTCCCTTCCTGACTCCGCTTTCAGATGTGTTTCTTCTGAAGATAACCTTGCTGGAATGCTGCCCACACTTAACTTTGTACATGCCAATGCTAATCTGATTATATGCATGTAAAATGTATGTGCATGTATAATATAATCAAAAGGAATTAGATAGATATTTAATATTAGAAATAGAAATAGAAATAGAAATAGAAATAGAAATAGAAATAGAAATAGAAATAGAAATAAATAGAAAAAAATTGTGTGTGTTTTCAAATTTTTCCTGGTTACTACTACATGACACTATTACTGTTACAGGATTCTTGCCGTTTTATATGTATTGAGAGTGTTTAACAAATGGTAAGCAAAAATGTAGACCTGGATTATATTTCTGTAGGAAAAAAAGAGGTCACAAAAGGGGGAAAAATAATTATAATCACTTTGATGAGATTTCTTCCTAAAAGTTTGCCAGAATATAGGTTTCTCTGCATTGGTTGAGGTTATGAAGTTTTTTCTGCTGTTAGAGATCTAAAGAAGCCCAAGGCTTTTGTCCTCAGGAGCTTATGCCCTTGTTGTTGTGAGACTTTTAGGTCTGTCTCTCTGCAGCAGCTGGAATTTTCATGTCCTCCATGGTGGGGGCAATCCTCAGGACTTATTTCATACCTGTTCAGTAATGATGATTTGGAAAAGCCAGTCCTCTTTTATACTTACAGTCATAAATGTGGATTCAGTGTAATGGCTCCCAGAACCTGCTTACAGACCTAGCACCACTAAAAGGAAAATACTGGTCACCTTAAATCCCCACTATTTGTTCTGCCTTCTAGTTTGTCCAGATATTGTATGCTTTCCTCCCTCTTCCTTCATTTCTTGCACAGCTGCAAGGCTGTTCTGAGACAATAGCAAACTTGAATTCAGATTTTTGACTAAAAGTTGACCTAAGTCATTGAAACCAGGTCAGTGACAGGTGAATGAAGGTCTCTGTCTTTCAGATAGAGGGAACTGTGATTTTAAGAGACATCATTCTGATGGCCAGTAAAATATATATTGCTATTGGAAATATGAGTGGTTCTTTGTGTTAAGAGAGTAGCTTATTATCAAAGGGCAAGTACTTTTCTCTAATATGTAGTTAACGACCATATTTTTGTAGCTATTTTTTCTGATCCCCAAAGTCTATATAAATAAAAGGAAAATTTTAAATTGCCCTGTTGTTTCAAAATCCCCCTCCTTTTTTTTTTGAGAAAAATAAAAATAACTGTACAGAGAGCCTGTTTTAAGAAGTCATGAATAATAAGCTTCTGACTGCCAAATGAAGTAACTCGTATGTGATTATCATATATAATGTAAAAGCATAAAGAAACAAAGGGAACTGAACAGCTTGGGTGATTTAAGTGGATTACAGAAAAGCCTTATCAAGGTTTTTCTGAAAGGCCAAAAAAAAGTCCATTTTCACCTCCAAACATTTTTTGTAAGTTTGCCTCCTGCATGTTCTAAAATCCTAACCCCATTACCACTGAAGTATTATCTTCTCTTCTACAGGATACCAAGTTCAAAAGTAGCACCTACATTCCCACATCTTGAGCTGTTAATAGTTGACCTTTATGTTAGAAATAAAAAGAGTGGAGGAAAGAGGTATTTTGCTTGTCCTCCTCTTTTTGCATATTTAATCCCACTATTGTAAAAAATTATGATACTGACTTCCTAATATTTAGGGTATTAGTCACTAAGCAAAAAGGCCAGATGAAAAATGGGAGAAAACAAATTGATTTTTAAAAATGTGGTCTACTTGAAGTTTTGTATTTTGTTCAAGCTATAGAGATCTAATAAGGTCATACATGAATAATGAATTAGAAGTACTCAGAATTCAAATGTTAAGAAAACTAATTTGGAAATTATTTACCTTCAGAATACAAAACCAGGTATTATTTTCCTAATTTGTTTGCATATTAGTGAGAAAAGACTTACATTAAGAATTAACAATGGAAAAGAACAGAATATAGGGAAAAAGTGTGTATGAATAAGATGAGTACTGAGTTAACTTGTGTTGATTTAGAATTGACTATTTTGAGTCTAGGTAGCCCGCAGGAGAGGAAGGGAAAAAAAGCCAATGACAATTTAGGTAAATCAGCAATTTTTTGACTTCATATAAAGGAATATGGGCTTGTGTTCCTGGGCATAATACCAAAACAAAAGAGGATATTCAGGAATACATTAGGAGAATTATGAGATGATATGAGCATAGCTGCGATTTTACCAGGCACATTTGGGCATTCTCCTCCAGACTCAGAAACTGTTGTGAAAGCAAACAATTGCATTTTTTTTCCACATGGCTAGCCTCCGTTTTTGATACATAAATACAAAATTTTTGTCACATTTTCCTCTTTAAATGATGAGAAAAGTGTTTCAAAAAAGTAGAAAAACCAATTTTTTTTTACATTTGAAATACTCTTTCTTCTTACAGCCTCTTTCTAATATAATTATTTCAGTTCCAGAAGTTCTCCTGTTTGTTTCCTTTCTTTTTTGTGTTTCCTTTCTTTTTTTGCAATTAGGAAAATGTCTGTATTTAAAAAAAAGTAATTTTCCCACCAGTTGAAAAATATATCGTTATTATGACTGACAATGACATTTAAAAAATTCTCTGAGTTTATATTAGACAGAGGAGCCCTTTATAAAGACTGAAAACTAACATTTTGCACTCAGATAACATCTGAAGAGAAAGAATTTCATATTTCTCTTAGCTATGTGGTATATTCCACATCAGAGGTCTCTCTCTGTATAGGGCTTTTCCCTGGGCAAATCTAGATGCCAGGCTTTACTTGTATTTTTAAAAGCAGTACCTTGCCCACTGTCTTTATCACACAGGCAGGCTATATGTAAGAGCACCAGAAGGTGCATGTGATCTGTCTGAAAGCTCATGTTGCCGTGCCTCCCGAGGTCCAAGTTCTCTAGGCATCCACCCTAGGACTAGCTTGGAACATGTCGTGGCTCCTGGGCAGCTCATAAACCTGTGTGTCTTTCCTGCAGAAATTAGAGGAAAAGAACAAGGTAAAGTGGTGTATCCCAGGTGTCATCTCGAGATTCTGGAGGTGGAACTGAAGAAGTGCATGCTTGCTCCAGGCAGTGGGAGAGTGTTCCTGGGCTGATATTTTATGAAGATGTAGAGAAATATGCATCAGTGTTTTTAATGAGAAAAAGTATAGAATAAAATAGACTGTTTCAGTTGAAAGGGACCTACAA
>VYZT01062570.1:15522-76163 GCA_013400735.1 Pomatostomus ruficeps | reverse complement strand
AAACCATTACCCTTTTTCCTATCACAACACAGTCTGCTAAAAAGTCTGTCCCCATCTTTCTTATAACTCCCTCTAAGGATTGAAGGGCTGCTCTAAGGTCTCCCTGGAGCCTTCTCCTTTCCAGGCTGTACAACCCCAACTCTCTCAGCTTTTCCTCAAAGCAGAGGTGCTCCAGCCCTCCCATCATTTTGTGTCTATCCTCTGGACCTGCCCAAAGAGGTTCATCTTTCCTGTGCTGAGAACTCAAACTCTCAGTAGGCGCAGAATAATGGAGCTATAAAAAGCTGCCAAACTTAGATGAGCTGAAAGAAAAGCTTTATTTCTAAAGATGCACAAAGGGAATTACATAAGCTGTGGCTGATGAGGTGTGTCTGAAATGTTGACACAGTTATCAGGTGACTGGCATTTCATTCCTCTTGCCAGTGATGATGGAGCCCTGTTCAACATTAAAACTACAGACGCTGGTATGATTTTTCTTGGAAGTATAGATTCCTCCTTCTTAGGAAGCAAAATAGAAAACAAAAATATTTTGGCTCTGTGAAAATTCTTGGTTTATATTGAACAGCTATGCATCATAGCCAGTAATGGGAAGAATTAGTTTTAAGACAATATTTTCCTTTTTTTTTTTTTTTTCTATCCACCTAACTTGCAAGCTTCTGGCTCCTTTTTACGTCATGGAGGTGAGCTTGCAAAGCTATTCTGGTGCTTTTTGTCACTATGAATCTGGCAGAACTTCTTCTATAGCCAGGAAACTGTGCAGTACAGTATCTTTGCACCTTGCCCTGGAGCTTAGATTAGATGATCTGGACTTTCTGGGCTGATCTGGGGCCCAAAGACTGAAACTGCCATAAGCAGCACCAGAGCAGGATGAGGTATGTAATCATTGGAAAGTTATATAGATACAGGTAGGCCTGTTGCTCTTCATATGGGACAGTATTTTTAACTGCTGATTTTTTATTTTTTTTTAATGAGAACTGGTGTGATAAATCATGTATTTCATGAAATTTAAAGTGAATGAAAGTTTGAATAAAATAAAATGAAACTTTAAGAGAAAAAAAAAAAGATGAGAGAAAGGCAAAGATATTCCAGATATAAACAGAAGGGGGAAAAGAAAATCCCATTTTGATTGTGAAAAGGATTATTGCCATGGTGGTTATTTGTACACACAGATATGAATGCCAGGCTTAGGTTCTGTTTAGCTCTTTAGGGCAACCGAGCTCATCCACCAGTAATGACCCTGCATATCAAACCAGTGGGTTCTCCTAACATCTATCACTGAACCCTACCCAAGGTATTTGGAAGCAGAACATCAAAAATGAATGTCATCTGACAGCAGCCAGCATTTACCAGAGCCAAAATAGCCCTGGCCAGGCTGCTCACGATGTGTGATACACGAGTGGGGCAGATCCGCTTACTGTGGGTGTTGGAGAGGTGTGGTGGTTTAACCTACAGACCCCAGCACGCAGCTCTTGGGTTCCAGAGAAAAGATTCTATCTTAGGAGCATATTTATGAGTAATGCTATGAGATATGCAGGCCTTAGATAATCACATTGTGAGTTCTTGTCTGAGTATCACAGCCGCCGTGACAAAAGCATATGATCTGAGTGAGGTCACTCACCCCTTTTCTCCTCTGATGCAATAACAGGGTAGGTTGAGATGGGTATTATGCTCTGCACTTGGAAACCATGCACTTACATTTCTACATTATGCCATAATTATTTCAAAAGGTTCCCCTACAGGCAAAAGCATGTTTTGCTGAGTTTCGCAGAATTATAAAAGGTACCTTTTAAGTCTCTCTACTGTTCTTTCTGCTGAGTTGCCTTTGCAGTTGCCACTGTTAGAGAAGTCTCTGCCTTACAGAGGACTGCAGCCGGAGGCCTCAGAGTTGCAGAAATAATAGAATATAATGTACTGTAATGGAAATGAAGACAATCTTAAAGACTGAAAAAAATCACTTAATAACAAAAGGCTGGTTTTATTTTTGTTATACAGCAGGCTCATTTCTTTATCTAATAAAATTCAAAGCTTATTCTTGTAGTTATTTGTTGTCTTTCCTATAATTTCAGTGATACTTTAACAGTGTCCCACATCTGAAATAATTTCACACATCAAACTTCTGTTTGCATTTTTGCATCTTTGTCAAGTATAATATTTTCTGTAATGCTGTGGGATGCTTTTTCTCTTTCAAAAATGAAATCTTGGCCACGTTTCTGATTTCCTCCTTCCTGTCTACTTTTATATACTTCCTAATAGTTTGTCAAGTTTCTACTTCTTGTAAAGATTCTGCATTCTAAAATTTTCTGTTTTCTTTAGGGAACAGCAGTATTACAGCCTGGAGTCTTACCAGCTATATCAGGTAGGAGCCATTGAGTTGTTTGCTTTATTTAAGGAGGATGTTTAAGTCTCAAATTGTGATGAGAGAAACAGAAGATTTATGTTTGCTATATTTAAGGAGGATGTTTAAGTCTCAAATTGTGATGAGAGAAACAGAAGATTTATGGAAGCAGAACTAAATACTATATTGAGAGGTGTGCTGTTCGTGGTTGGTTTTGCAGCTGCTATTCATGGCCGGCAATTACAAAATACATTGTAATCTGTAGTAACTTTGGTTGCAAAGATTAATAGATTTGGTTTTCCCTTTCTTTTATTAATCTGAAGACGTTCAAAATTGTCAGGCTCTATATGAAGCTGTTTAGTGCTTTTGCTACTTATTTCTACGTATTTGAAGAACACCAAGAAGTTGTTCTTTTTAGGCTGTATTAGCACAAAAGGCAAACTTGATTTATATGTTCAGTGTGTATGGCCAGTTTCCTAAATAACACAAAACCACAGGAATGAATCTTTACCAGAAGCAACTTGAAGATCCTCTTCTCATGTCAGTGAAACTGTTGATTGACCAACAAAATCACTAATGAGAGGACACTGAGTATCTGGCCTGGGAAGATTATTTAGGCAAAGGCACTGACCACCTTTACATTGTAAACCTCCCTATCAGTAGAACGTGTTGGTCACCTGAGTCCCCTGTTTAATGCAGCCAAACTGGTCTGGCACCTATGAATTACCAGTTTACTTCAAAGAAAACATTTCATAAGCGTTTGGTTTTGTGTGGTTTCTCTCCATCTTAGACATTGGAGAGATCTATGCAAAGAATTTGGTTAGTTTCTTAAATGCCTTTGTATTCCTTAAATAGTTTACCTGATAATTCATCGATCCATTAAATTTCATAGATTGCCTGCCTTCAATAGACATAGAACAGCTCTTTGTGCTTGGGTTTCTTTATTACTTTTAAAAACCTTGGCAAATACGTAAAGCAGTGTAGCTGATGGATACTTGTGTGAACAAATCCAGTAAGATACTCAGGATCAGGAGGTGTCTCTGGAGAAGGTTAAAAGTAACTCTATTCCTTTGTCTGTCTTAGCAGGAGAAAATCCAGAAGCATTTAGCAGATCTTGTTGTTAGTTATTCCACTCAAGTCAGTGGAATTACTCTTGATTTATAGCGGTGTAAGTAGAAGCCCAAATTGGATCATTAATTTTATCTCTCCCTTTGGTACTCAAGTTTCTAGTCCTCCACTCAAACCAAGGAAACAAAACACTTATGACTAAAGTGTGTGTAAATACAGGGAAACTTCTGCTGCATGAGGTGGGCAGAATGGATTTCTATATTAATTTCAGTGTCAAGTTAATTGTGGATGCAAACAACATCTGACAAACACCTTAGACTATTCATGCATATGAGGGAATTAGCTGTTTTGATAAAAGCTATCATAAAGCAAATTGAAAATGCAGAAATACAGGACACATTTTTATATCAACAGAAAGAGAAGATACAAAACTGAAGAAGTTTGAGCAGGTGAGTTTTATTGTCTGGTACACTGCGAAAATATAGTCTAAGAAAAGAATTCTTGTAGGAATAAGTAAAGGTAAAGGTGCTGCTTAAGGCAAATGCAGTAGCTAAAGCTAGTGACTGAAGTTTCTTTATGGGGTTTCAGCTCTCAAAAGTCCTAATATACTGGTACAACTTCATTCTTCAATACTACACTATTTTTCAGAATGCAAAAGAAGCTGAAGTTTTCTATGTCTCATTGCATTTTTATTGTCCTTAGATATTCGATTTTAAAGTTTTGTCTTTTATATGTGTGAAATTTTAAGTATAATTGAACTTGGCATTGCAAAGCTTTCAAAATAATTCTGTAGCATTTGAATATTTAATCTAAGTTATTAACTGAAGGTCCCAGGGTGCTGAGCAGTCATTCCACTGTTCTGTTGGACTAAAGGAACTGCATTAGAATTTGTCGGTGTTTCTCTGTTATGAGAGATTATTATGCACTGTTGCGAATAGAATAAAGGCACACTAATTTGAGGTACATACTTTCAAAACCTGTATTGTGCATATACATGGCAAGATACCTCTACTGGCATGGATGATTGTACAATGACCCAATACTCAGTCATAAGATTTCCTAGTGTTGCAGTTCACTTAGTCACAAACACATTTCTTTTTTATGATATTTTCATTCAAATACACCGTAGAATGCAAACCCCCTCCTTCCTGGGTTACAGGTACCCACATGTTCTATGCAATATTTTTCCTCTTGAATGTCTCAGTTCTGTAGCAAGACATGGAATTAAACAGTCAAGGATGAATTATTTGCATATTTTTCAGTTTATTGGTAGTGAATGTGGGTATTCTTTTCCTACTTCTAGTTAGATATGCTGAGCAACAGACTCAGCAACTTTAGAGAAATGTGTTTCATTCTAATGGCAAACAGAAAAGTGTTCTAAATACAGCAAGAATTTTAAGTTGTGTTACTAGATGGAAAAAAACAAGTTAGGGTGAATCATTTAATTCTGGTTTAAATAATTTGGTTGCCTTTGTTATAAATAACTCTGTAAATATTGATTAGAAAGAGAGACTGAATTAGATTACTTGAGTTTGTAGGAGGAAAATGTTCCCATTGTTATCATAGCTTTGTACTACAGATAAAGGTAGGGGATTCTTTGGAGTTGTATGATGTGGGAATGTGTGCTCTTAAGTATAATAGACTGCATTTATAGTTATGATGGACCTCAAAATACCGTGACAGGATAGAGGTTCAAAAATATGATTCAGATTTCCTGATTTCTGAGCCTGCTGGATTCTGGAGACACCTCAGTTTAGTACATTTTGTGTAAGCAGTTCTCATGGGACCTGTACAGAGATTCTCACGACTGCTTGAGAAATCCTGTGGCTTGATGTCATGGTTGCAGTTGCAGAGATGTGTGTGTGGGTCTCACTCAGGAACTGCTTGAGTTAAGGGTCAGGAATAAGATGTGGGTTCAGCGTGTGAGAGTGAAACAAAAGACAGCACATTCCTTCACAGAATGCTGAGCTGAGGAGCTTGTCATTATCTTCATTATCTTTCTGGTACTATAAACCAAAATACTGTAGGAAAAACAGGGCTGAAGCAGTTGTCTAGCTGGAGCCTCTGCCCTGAGGTTTGGATGTACTTCTGTGTGTGTCTGACAGGTGTTTGTTTAACATGTTCTGCAGTTAGAATCCTTAATCTGCCTTGAATCATCCAAAGTCCTTTGCTATTCTTACATTTAGAATGTATTTCCTAGCAGTTGTGCTGTTTCTCATTGTAATTTAGGCCTCTTATTTAAAACTTGTTCTCCTTTCTATTCCGCTGCAACAGCTTAGATAAGGAACCTCCAGCTCTTACTTATAAGGGCGCATGATTTCCTTAAAAATATTTGTATTTTCTCAGTTGAGTAGAACTCTGTCACAGCAATCCTGCTTTATGAATGATGTTTAAACCATGAGGCTGTTTTGTGTGGAGGGGAAATGACACTATTTTTGTCCTTAGGGAAATGCCACTATTTCTGTCTGTCCTTAACTGCCAACCCCTTCTAAATGAGCTGAGCAGTCTGAGTCCCAAGACTCCTATTTAGAGAAAGGTGGCTGGGAGCTGGAATAGCTGGCAGAAGTGCTTGGGGACACTGAAGTCCCTGGAGAAGGCATTTCATTCCAGCTCTATGCACTATATTTCAGAATGTTCATCCTTTCCTAATTCCCACAGGGAAGCTGGTTGCTGGGCACTCCCAGGAGCCAGGCCCAGCCCTCAGTATTTCAGCACTCAATTTAACTTCCCTGGTGGGAGGTCTGATCTCCCTGTACCTCTGTGCCACAGGCTCTGGCTGTGCAAAAGACAGTAGTTGACTGGGCAAGTAACAAATATGCTCCCAGGGAAGCAGTGCACTCTCATGTTGCTTTTTGACTAGTAAATTGTCTCTCTTCCATTTACCCCCTTATTCCATAGGTGCAAATTCATCAGCATTGCAACAGACACTCTTGCTCTCTGGCAGCCTCTTTGTTGGCAAGACCAAACCCACACAATGCTTGATGGGAAATGTTCTGAGGGGATGAATTAAGGAATAAACATAAAACAATGCTATGGATTGCTGTGGATTCAGCTAAAATATCACCTGAATGCTGATTACGAGCACTGTATCTCTATTAAATTTTTCTCAAGTAGATAGGGACTCAAGACAGGCAGACAAAAAGAAAGAATAAACTTACATATATAACAGGTGCTGAAAATGAAGTCAGCTGTCTGACAGCTTAGCTTTTATGATGGAAAAATAGGCGCTTTTTTGTGCATTCTTAAAATTTTTTATTGCATACCTATGCAGCGTGATATTATTCCAAGCTTAGGAGTCAGCTTTCAAGGAATTAATTGAGAGCAGTGAGGAAGAAGAATGTGGGCCATGCTGTGGTGGTTATTTTTGCTTAGATTTAAAACAATTTACAATTCTCGCTTTTTTCAGGATACGTGTTGTCAGCTCTTCACATGTAGGAAGACCAAGTGCACTCTGATACCTTTATTGAGCCAGTAAAGGACGGTGTGTTGAACAGTGTCCACCACAGATATGTCATGTCATACCTTATAGGGCTAAACACTGTAATAGAAGAGCATCATTCTAATGAGAAACTCATTAATGAAACCCTGCCATAATATGGCATGTCCTTTCTTGGTCATGCTTTATTCTGAGTTCACTCAAAATAATTCTGTGGGGGAAGAAATGTAGGAGCTGGGGAAAAGTAAGCTGATTAAAATACATATTGCATTTACAAGCTAAATGTTTGCCTTGGTGACTGAAGTACGAGGGGCATTTTCCCAAAGGAGGAAAGAGCACAGTCACTGTGGGGAAACTGTCAGAGAATGATCCCAATGCTGCTGCTTCATCCTCTGCGCTGAGCAGATCCAGCAGGTTCCTGTTCTCTCTGTTGCGGTGGACAGAAGGTGGGAAGTCCGTGCCACAGTGACCCTCTAGTCCTGTCCTTTCTGTGTTTCTGATTTGCTTCCCCACGCCTTCTCTGACACTGAAATCTGGGGAAATTACATATCCCAGCCTTCTAGATCACAAAGGGGAGGAACCTTATTTGTACATACAATGAATATTTAAAGGGTTTTTTTTTAATTTTTGTTTTTGTGCATGACCTTCATCCCTGGCCAGTGTAGATCCTGAGCTTTAGATGTGTCGAGATTTTGAAGTAAATGTGTGTAAAGCATCTTTGAAGGTGTGTTTTTCAAATAATCCCCAGACACTGCATTTCCTGGCACAGGAAAATGGTAATAGTTCAAGCTTAACACTTTTGCATTTTTAAGGATAGGAGGCTGGGCTGGAATGTCCCACAGCATGAGAAGATGAATAATAGCTAGAGGTAGTTAGAGCCTCTGCTATTTTTTGCATAGAGTAAATAAACCTCTTTGAGGAGCAGTATTTGAACAGTGAGCTTGAATGCATTTCTGATTTTGAGTGATTCTACCACTTTTAAAGTTGTCTGTTAGAGAGACAGGAGTAGAGCAAGTAAGCATTTTAAAGTATCCCCTTCAGCTTTTATCTCTTGCAGATAATCCCATTTGTATAGCAGAAAATATATGAAATTACTCTGAAAATCGAAGAGAACAAACAGGGAAGTTTTGTAGGGCTAATACTGAGCACCAGGAAGTCTCCTGTTTCATTTTCATGAAACAGCCTTCTGGTGTAGTTGCAGCATTTCTCTTGTCAATCAGTTGCTCTAGCCCTTGGATGCTCTTTTAAGCGAGGTATCTGTTTTCAAAGGAGGAGACGGGAATGCTGCTTGGCTGAGTGGGTCAAAGTTCTTCATAAAAAGGTAGTTTTAATTCAAGAAGAAGCAGGAATTTATCAGAGAATGTGGTGTTTTCTCCTGTCCTGACCACTTGTCAGGAAATTTAATAGCCCAGACCTGAGGAGTTTGTGGCCTACCCCTTGAAGGCAGAGTAGAGACTGGGTGGTGAGGAGTGGTCACTTGGTAAATGCAGTGTAGTGCTGTGTGTGTCTCCTCACTGGTCATGCAATGAGAGGTCACAAGATTTGAAAGTGTAAACTGCCTGGGCTCAGTTCATAGTTTATATTCCATCTTCCCTCTGTTTTGTTGGGTGGTTTTTTTTTTTCCCCCATGACTCTTTGTTGTAGCACATGTGTTGTAAACTGTCCTTATTTTTGAAGAGTGAGCATAAAGCAATGACTATAAAGTTAGAAAAATATTTCAAATAGTCGTTGTCTTCAGTGAGCTACATTAAAATTTTGAGTCTAATCATGTGTGGGAATGCAAAATATCCTGCAGATTATTTTAATTTTGTCACATTTTGAATACCTTCTTCCTCTTACACATTGAGGAAAGTAGAACAGAAATAACTCTCTTGATGAGATGTTCAGTTCTGACAAAGACTTGAGCGAGTCAGCCACACAGAACTGGATGGCAGGGGAAACTGAAAAAAAATAATTTTTAACAATCCCTTGTAAAATGAAAAGAATGATGGAAGGGAGCATCTGTCTCCTGCTGGATACTTTATTTGCTCAGAAATGTATCTTGCTAACTTGCTTTTTCCATTCCTGCAAATGTTATCCTAGAATTCATAAATAAGAAGCAAACCAGTTTATACAGTAGCTGAAAAGAAGAAGGAAGAAACTATCTAGGTTGATCTCTGTTGACATGTGTTTATATGATGCAGTTCAAAGCTTCAAAAAAATTCCCTGAGAGATTTGACTATGTAAATATTTGTTAGTTGCCACATTTGAAAATGAGGAAAATGCAACAGGTCGAATCCTGAAACATTTACATAGTTCTTTTAAATAAGCTCTGAGTGGGAAAGCTTAAACTTGACCATAAATGGATTGGAATATCTTATTATTTTAAATCTCCTTTCCTGTCCTGGGTGTTCCTCACAAATTCAAAAAATTGCTTAAAAATCCACATTTCCTCTGGAATAATTTCTGCTGAAGTGCAATAAGTTTTTGAGGGAATAAAACCCCAGCCCCACACGGGTTTTGTGATAAAGCTGGAATTAGCATAAGGCTGTAATCTTTCTTCAAAGTAAGGTGGAGTTTTTGGCCTCATAAAACATATTCGAGAGTTCTGAATGCAGAGACAGGATGCACTGATGTGAGAAAAAGGAAATCAGTTACAGTGAAAATATAAGTAAATCTTCTAGCCTGGGGCTGTCCAATTTTTTCATTTATTTTTGTCATTAGTCTTGTTAAAAACAGAATTTCAAATAACGTTTTTAGTTGTTAAGTCCTCACCAGAATATGTAAAGGTTCTACAATCTGATCTCATTTGTTAAAGTACAAAAGCAGATTCTCAGTATAGCATACTTTAAAACTGATTTTTGTGGCCTTGGATTACCCTATATGTGCTTTCATGTACATAAAGACAACAAACTAAAGGTTCTTGTTCAGTTGTGCCCTTCTGAAATAGTTTTCTATTATGGTTTTAATCCATTGTCCTCATTAAGTGAAATAATGAGCGGTTTTTAGATTTATTTTATAAAACTGTAGGATTAATTTTACAAGCTTGGAAATTCTTAGATTTAGAAATAAAATTGTATGTATACAGGAGGAAAAAAAAAGAAATTGCCATTCTCTTTACATCTTTCGTTAGATTCCCAGGCCATACAGTTTCCTTAGATATTTCAGAATATTTATCTTGCAGAATTTCTTCATGTTGCATAAGAGCTATGGTAATTTTTGGACGCTATTTTAAAAACAATTTGCAGAGTGGTGTCTCACCTGCTCGGGTACTATTCATCAGTTTAGTAGAGTGTGAATTTTGCATGTGACCCCCAGCACATGGCAGAGCCGCCCTGCAGCAGTGGCGGGGTTACTCATCCCCACAGCCTCCCACCCGATTCCTGCTCCGTACCAGCCCCTCGCACATGAAGTTCTCTCACAATTATTCATGCGAGGAAGTGAACGCCACTCAGCTTGACTGAGGTGCCCATGGCGACACCAGCAGAGAGGAGATATGGGCTGGATGGGTGATGTAACCCAGCACCCAGCAGGTGGGATAATGCTGATGGGTTTGCTGGTTAAAGCAGGAATGTGTGTGTGCAGACAAGCCCCACTGCATGGGACCACCCTGCAGGTTCCTCTTGTTTCCTCCCATTTCCCAGGTGCAGCTTCCTGCTGGCCTGAAGCAGGCTGGGGAGGGGAGACTGGCTGTGCCATCTGGCGTGTCCATGGTAAGGCTTTCCTGGCTGGAACACTGGCAGAGCGTTTCACAAGAACGTGCGGTGACCTGGCTTCAGTCCCCATGGCCGCCAGATCCCTCGTGTTCCCTTGTCCCTGGCACGCTGTATCCCTGTCTAAACATGGATGGTGGACTGCTGAAGTATGGCAGTTTTCTCATTCACTTTGATAGGTTTTGGATCCAGTCTGATCAGGTTTTGATGAACAATATATGCTTTGTTGTTGCTAAAGCTACGTTATGGATTGCAAAGGGAACTTCCCACTCAGTTCTGTTTGCCATTTTACTTCTTAGCTCAAGAAGCTTTTCCTGAGAGGAAGGTAGTACTCACCACAAACGGGGAGGGGGCGGGGGGGCAGCATCCTTAGGTTTTATAGAAGCCATCCTTTCTTTCTGAAGAAAGAAAACAACAAAATTAGATTTTAACACCACAAACTCAGGATAAAGAATTTAGCAAAAATTAAAAAAAAAAATTGCCCAAGTGAAGAAGAATGACTTGTAATTCTTTGTGGGGTTTTTTTTGGTTTGTTTTTTGTTTTTGGTTGTTTGTTTGTTTTATTTTCTAGATGTTTCAGAAATATCTACTAAAAATGCAACAGGTATTTAGATTTAATGTGAATCTCTGTCTTTGAAAACAGGTGGTGCTTCTGTCATGGCAGCTTCTGGGTCTTTGAAAGTGCACAGAGGGCACAGTCTCCAAGCTGGTAAGTAAAAGTGATTATGAGGTATGTGTGTGCATGTAAATTGAAACTAATTTAAGCTTAAATAATTTTAAACTTCAGAAAATATTAATGCATGATTTGATTCCCTACTGTAAGGCTTACGTATTTCTTTGGGTTTTTTGCTTTGAGGAGTTTTTGTCAGAAAGGCTTTGACAGATGGGATAAGTTTAGAGAGGCAGTGACAGATGAAATAAGTGACAGAGTATAACCAGTAATCTTATTCAGAGCAGCAAAATGCTGCCATCACTTTAACAAAGGGTACCCACCAAAAAAATTCACCTCAGGCCATGAGAAAACCTGTACCCTAACAATGATACGCTGGGAAAAAACACCCACCGCATTTAAAATGTACTTCTTCATGATAATGGAGGAAAAAACCACTGTCAGAAGATAGAATTATGTGTGTTTGTAATTCAAAATTAATTGTAATATGATCATTCTATGGACACAGCATTTTTGCTTGCCTGGTTTGAACTGGGGTGGACTCCGAGATCGTGAAGAAATGTGAGCATCTTTTCTCAGCTTTGTGCTTGGGAAAGACCGATGTTGTGCAGCCTGGCTTCTTGTAAAGATGGTGATTTGCACTTGGAAAGCAGGGTTGTATCTGTAAGGGCTAGCTTAAGCATTTTCTACGGTTTTTCAAAATTAAGAAGTTATCCATCATGCTGGAGGTGGAATTTTAACAAGAATCTTCCAGATGTTCCCAAGATCACCCACGCATTGCTCCTTAATTCATGCATGTGACATATCTCTGCTCCCACATGGATGTACAGCAAAAGGCGCAGTTGACTTCAGTGGCCTTCAGTGTGAACAGTTGTAAAAGTGTCCTAAAGTTTATTTCCTTGGTGTTACACTCATGAGGAAATGCTGGCATCACCACTGTAGAAAAGTCAGCACTAGCCACTATTTGTGCTTTCTGAGATCATTCTGCATGATTGTTTCATTTAGAAGGTTACAAGTCAAAACCAGAAAAGCATATGCTTTGATTCTATTGTACAAATTTCTAAATCCAAAGCCATTAACAGTGTCCTGTATTCTAGGTCCTAAAGGTGGGTATGAGATGCTAACACTTCCTTCAGAACCTGGAACTCCAACTAGTTCTGAGGAAACTGGTGAGTATGGATTTTTGCATCTAAGGTCACTAACACCTCTTGTTTCTTTTTAATTTTCCTTTTTTTTTTTAACTGTTGAAATCTCTTCTAAGTGTTATTTTTGAAGTGTTGCCCTTTGAACATCTCAGCTTTACATGCATGCTCACACACACACTTATCTTTTATTTATAGTGCTAGTTTTCTTTCTGTGTTATTTATTGTTCATTTCTGAGAACAGTGCCTATATTGAGTAGAAAATATGAATAACTAACACCTGCTGAAAGAAAGGCTGCAAAACCAGTTTCAAATATAACTTACTTCTTCCCTCCTGAATTATAGTCTTTTCCTTTCCTGTCCCCTCAGTTGAGGGCCACTAAATTTTCACTTTTACTCTTCTGTTACTTGCTTAACTACCTTTTTTGATTCCTACATTTTCCCCCTTTCTCTTCAAGCAGTCATGATATTCTGCCAATTCTTTCAGTGTTGTAACCATGCATTGTTGGCTGTTTTTCTCTCAAATCCTCCTTTCACAATGGTCTCAAATGCTGGCCCTCTGGCCCCTCTTGGAAGCATTTCCTGCCTCTGTCCACCCAGAAGGGCCTGCTGAAAGCACCTTCCATGGCTCTCTCTGTGCACCATGTTTTCATTAGTAGGAACTTCTGATTGTTTTGTGCTTTTTAAATAAACCCTTCTCTTCAAACAAGTACAAGCCAGTTTTCAGTGCCTAATAAGGTTTTTTATTGTTTGGTTGTTTTTTTTAAAGGAAAAATGAAAACACAATTATTTCCATGTTTACAAAGAAAGCACAGTTTCTATTGAGACAGCACTGACTGAACAACAGAAGACTTTTCCTTTTCTTCCATTCCAGTCAGCCTAACTCTGTTCTTGTTTATATATATTTTTTCCTTCTACTTACCCCTTTGAGAAGAATATTTGACTGTTCCTAGGTTTTCATGTCTTTCTTTTGCTTTTCTTGCACAAAGCCCCACCAATTCTGCATGCTGGGTTTTTTAGTTCTCAGGAAAATCCCTTGGCTTGTTTGCATCAGCTATGGCATTCAGCTTCCTGAAACCTGTCCACTGTTTAGTTTTGTAGGGGAGCTTGCTGGTTTTTGTACTGGCTAGCTTTGAGGGTGCTTCACTTACACTTCTGTTACTCACTTTAACAGTGAACAGAAAGACTTCAGAAATCATCTTTGCTTTCATGACTGTTCGTGACTCTGTACTTGAGATTGTCACTTGCTAGCAACTTCTATCTATGATGCAGGTTTTCAATGCTATGATTTTGCTGAGTCCCTTCTTCCTCAGACAGGCCAAATTCCTTTGAAATACTTTGGACACAATAATTGAAAATAATTTCTGAGAATGATGTTTGATGAAAGTATAAAAATTCCTTCTCCATTTGATTCTGCATTGATTTTGTCATTTTGTTCCTAACATCTTGCTTTGGAACAACTTGAAGTCTGACTGTCAGAGAAATATTTGTGGATGTTCCTATGTTTTCTTTATGAAAATCTGCGAGAAAATTGGCCAAATATCCAGTCTTTTCAATTTTTGGACTGCATAGTAGACTCCTTTGATTTAAACAGCCTAAGCCTGGGGAGATTCCATTATCCTGGAACATGTCCATACTGTTGGCTAACGTTGTATAAGTTATCTCTGCTATTCATAGTACTTCCAAGAGGATGAAAAAGTTTCCAGCAATTGTTAGTCACTGCCGCTGTTGTCTGGATATAAGAAGTGATTCTTCCCTATGCTCTAAAATGCCTTGATATCCTACTGCCTCTCCACTGACATCTCAATTATCGCTTGGACCGCAGAAGGCTGCCTGGGAGCCTTGCGGAGCGATGGAAAAGTGCTTGGTCAGATAAAGCTGCTGCAGAGTCGCAGTTTTTCGTTTATCCTTTTGCCTAGCTATCAACTCCAAAGCAGTTGAGGCAGAGCGGTCAATATTAATGTAGTGGAGGTGGGAATAAAGAAGCGAGAATGAACTTTCCGTAGCAGCGCCCAAGGGTTTATTGTGAGGGGATGCGGACTACGAGAAAAGACATTGGGGGGTGGTTACACTGAGTTTTTAAGGGGAAAGGAGAGGGGTGGTTACAGCAGGGAGGGTCCAGGATATCTACAAATCACAGGATGATGAGGAGTGACAGGTATCCAATAAGTTCTGAACAGTGGCGGAACATATTTGAATTAACCAACCAGCGTAACAGAACAGCAGAACTTTCCAGCACTTGCTGAATATTAAAACAATTTTATGCATATTAAAATAACTCTGAGAGGAAAGGGGTGGAACAGAGCCTTTGACTGACAAGGCTAAAACGTGGTAGAATCAGGGGATTCCCCAGCCATGCTTTCTCCATCTCCCTCAGATTCACTATCCTGGGAAGAAAAATCTATCCATGTTATTTCGTTAGTTTTCATAGAGAAGGTAGGCTGGGTCACTGCTACACTCAATAGCGTCTAAAAGGGCAAAAAGGAAAAACAGCAGTTTGGACAAGAAAATATTTGATATGAGTTCTATATGGGGACAAGGAAGGGCTTAATGGGAGAACTTCATGGACAGGGAGAACCTCAAAGTGATACCATTTTTCCTCTGCACTCCTCTGTTTTAAACTGACTTAAGAGCAGATAAGGGTGAGGACTTCAACTGACTAAATAGGCAGACAAGATTAGAATAAATGAAAGTAGGTCTAGATGAGGTCTTGAGAATTAAACCAGTAGACAAAAAAAGTTGTTTTTAAGTCAAAATCCTTTTATAGGAACTGTTTCCTAGAGTAGGTGTTAGTCTGAGTCTTTTTTTAGAAATTTTTAGAAAACTCTGTGGGATTTCCTGTAATGTTCTTGTGATCTTTACTGTTTAGAAGGGTTTCCCCACTATATTTTTTCCTATCCTTTAATACTTTGTTGTCCCCACTTCATTCCTATCTTTTTCAGTTCTGCACAGGGAAGCTGTCAATGTTCTCTCCTCCAGTTTACCTTCCCTTTGCTCGAATCAACACTTCACTCCCTGTGCTTTAAGAACCTCTACTGATTGTGGTTTCTGTCTTCAGATGATACAATAGTTCACATCTTCGTAGGACAAATTACTTCATATAAAGCTTTACTATCCTCAGGTAGAGCTGGAGGCCTCGTGAGGCAGTGCTGCTGTTGGAAATGTGTGCAGTGTTTGCTTTCTGCCTCAACACAGCAAGATTCCTGTTTGTGGTCTCTGGTCTTCTGCATAGGTCCTGACTTACCAGTGTCTCAGGATCTCTTAAGCAGAAACTGTGGTTTTCTCCTGTCCCATCTACCCCTGGGGAATGTCCTGTTTGGCGAGCAGAGTTATTGCTGCTCGGTGTTTGCGTTCAGTGTGTCTGTATGAACTCTGTGTGTCATCAGTCACTGCAAACAGCACCTGTTACTTATTTCATGTTACTTATTTCAGAAGGGGCAGTAGGATATTCAGCTGATGTCCTTACACCAGATCGACCCCACAGCGAGACAGCCACCTATGTTAATATTCCTGTCAGCCCTACTTCCAAAAAACAGCTTCACTACATGGAACTGGAACTTCAAGAATCTAGCACAAGCATAAGAGGTAAGGAAGTCCATGATACTTTTAAACAGCAAAGGATATGCAGAATGTATGGGGTATGGGGAGTCCTAATTTCATATAATGAGCAGATGAGAGAGCTGGGTGTGTTCTCCTGGAGTAAAGGAGGCTCAGGAGGGACCTTATCCCTCTTACAACCACCTGAAAGGAGGCTGCAGTCAAGTGGGGGTCGGCCTCTTCTCCCAGGCAACAGTGACAGGAGAGGACATGGCCTCAAGCTGCCCAATGGGAGGTTCAGGTTGGATATCAGGGAGAACTGTTTCACTGACAGGGTGGTCAGGTATTGAAACAGGGTGCCCAGGGAAGTGGTGGAGTCACCATTCCTGAAAGTGTTCAAGAAGTGACTTGATGGGGCACTTTGTGCTGTGTCTTAATTGACTGCAGGTGTTTGGTCAAAGGTTGGACTCGATCTTGGAGGTTTTTCCAAGCTTAATGATTCAATGATCTACACACAGGCTATTGCTAACAGAGGAGGTGAACCCTGGTATGTTTGTGAGGCACTCCTTTTAACTGGCATCTCTTCTGGAAAAGATGTTTGAGTAATGAGGTTCTATAAGATGTTGCGTCCCTTTGACAGTTGATTGTATGTGTGCTCCTTCTAAAGTGAGCACTTCAAACTTTGAAGTTTGAAAGACAGTAATTTGCTTGTGTTCTCAAGATTTTCAATGCATATTAGGACTACACTTACCTCATTTTTCTTTCTTGGCTTCAGAAACAGGGCAGTGGGTGTAGGTGTACAGGGCTTGCTCCTGAAGGCACTGGCTCTGGAGCCATGCAGCAAATGGTTCAGAACAGAACACGGTGTTCTTCTGTTTGCTCTCCATGAGGATGTGTGAAAGTGCTACAGAGAGAATGCCAGCTCAATTATTTTATTTCTAATTTTCTTTTTTAAATTCTTTTGTTTGGATTGGATATTTTACTTCTAATGCTCACCTTGGGCAATTAGCACATGAACATGCAATAGATCTGCCATGGTGTTGTCATTTAGAGATGCAGTCCTCACTACAGAAAGCCCCTCATCAGAATCTGGCATTTAATTGCTTGCATTTGATATTGATGGGTTTTCCATCTATAGTTCTCAGATATTAATATTTTAATTTTTATACTTTTAATTTCAGCAATTTTATTGACTTTTATTGAATTTTATAGAGCTTTTCCCATTGGTATTTTTTAATGTTTATATGGTTTTAGTTAGGTAATTCTAAGCTTCTCCCAAACCTTAATGTAGTTCTCTCTACAACATCCTGTTGGAATGTAAAAGCAATATTTTCTCTCAATTTTAAAGATACTGAACCAAGGCATTAAAAATGAAGAGTTAAATGCTATAAATTTTCCTAAATGTCAACTACCCTCCCAATCTCAAATTGTGTAACTTTAAAAGTGACTTTAGTGACCATAAATATTTTATTTTTTTTACATTAATGTTTTGCCAGCCTCTAGCCTTATAGGAGTATTTGATTGCTGAACAGACTCAGCAGTTTTTGTCTCCCCTATTGCCAAGAAAAATGAGCTAAAGTGTCATTCTGTGTGAGGCTGAAGGTGGTTGCTGTGGTAAACATTCATAGGATGCCTAATCCAGACACAGAACACTGCCAGCTGCCACAAGTGTTTTCTGTTCAAATACCAGATGTTGTCCATTTTCTAATTCATAGCTTGGTGAGGAAGCCTCCCCGAAGTGGGAGAGCCAAATTCAATTTTGTCATTGACTGGGAGTAATAGGGGTGGAGATTCAAACCTGGGGGAGAAGTGCAAGTGGTTCATTTGCTTATTCGAGGAAAACCAGACAACTAAAATGTGTGGATAACAAAGTTTTCGAGGTGTTTTGTTTAGTTGTGGTTATCACCTTACTCTCTTTACACAGCTTGCTCTAAGACCAGACCAAGATCCTCCAGGAAGTCTGTGGAAGAGGTGTTTCATGGCTTTTCTGCCCAGGAGTACATGAGGGGTGCAGTCTTTCACAGGGTTCCCTTTGGTGTTTCAGGGAGTGGATCGTCCCGATACGCCCAGATTGACATTGCAGCCACTGAGACAGCCCACAAAGTGGGGACACAGCACGCGCAGTGCCGGGAGGAACGCCTGCAGGAGCTGGAGCAGAAGAAGAAAGGAACTCAGCAGTGACCTGCCTAGGAAAGAACTCTGCGCTCACCACAAATTGATACTAATTCACCTTCCAAAAGATTCACGTTCATTGTAAAAAACACTCACACAAAATGCTGCCATTGCTTCTTGCAGTTATACCAGATTCATTCCGATGCCTTGATTCCGAATTGGAAAGCTGGTAACATGAGGGGTGTGTTTGGTCTTTTATTTGAATTTGGTTGTAAAGTCCAGATTTTTTATCATATGCAATGACAGATGTAAGTTACCTTTTTCTAGAATTCTAAAATCATAGAGAACCTGGAACCAATTTCAGTGTTTATTAAATGGTGGCATTTTCTTTGAAAATAGAGAACTTGAATGTGTGCAGATAAGGGAATGTGAGTGTGTGTGTGTGGTAAGTGTACACGTTTGCATATGTCTGTATGTGAGCACAGATTACTGATAAAATATATGTATATATCTGAGTGTATAAAATATGTGAAACCTCAATTAATATATTAATGGACTCTTACAAAAGCAAGAAAATTCAGTGCCTGCTTTTTTGCAGGTACAATTTTGTTCAGTTTATGTGCTTATTTCTGGACATGCTCAACTATACCTATGGGTAATTCAGTTTTATACCTCACCAAGTCCTGCAGCTTTGGCTAAAGTTGCTCAGATTTTGAAGCTGTAGTGCCAGAGATGCACATGTGTATGCAAACAGACAAGAGCACACAAATGAGTTATTTAATTATGTTTGTAAACCACAGTAATGTGAAGGGGCATTTGGGTGCTTCTGTTCCTAAAATGCCTAGGTCAAACTGTAAGTTCAATTTTGTAGTTTCTGGGTACCTGTAATTCTCAGCAATTTTCCTGGACTTGAACATGTGAGTACCACTTTGAAAATCAGGTCTTGGGTTTCTCACAGAGCATATTTTAAAACCAAGGTATTCAAAAGAAACATTTGCTTTTGAAAATTGAGCCTTTTATATCACAAAAACTATTCCTAATGTAAAACCACCTTAAATCTAAAACTTTTATTGAATGTCTCTGCTGTCCCTAAGTAGCATATAACTGGTTCTGTGTAAGAGGATGATATCTCCAGAGATGCTACAGAATTGAGGCACAATAGGATTTTATCTTGTAAAATAGGTTTAGCCACAAGTCTGCCACCTCTTGCTTTTGTACAGTGAGATTTTATGATTCAAATCTTAGCTTCCCATGTTGTGTTGTCAATGTAATTCTTTTGTTCTTTTTATTTGTCCTCATATAAAATGTTATTTAAATAAAATGTTATATAAAATGTTATGGCAGTGACACTAACCTAACAAGGAAATGTGTTTATAAAGAAATCAAAATTTTTCCTGATAACATATCTGCTTTGGCTTCCAGAAGTTACCAGGAGTGATATCTTGGGTTTTATGATTTTTTGATTGTGTCTTCTTAAGATCCAGTATCACAGCCAAATTCTGTTTTCCAGATATGCATTATAATTTATATTGGTGAGTGGAAGTTTTGTGCCAGTGAGGGTTTCACTAAGTGGCTTCGAATGGGAGGTGGAATTTTGTTTTTGAGGCAGAATTTAATCTAAAAATTTATTTGAATGTAGCCTCAATAGTAATGTAAAATATCAGAAATCTCTCAAATAAAAAAAAAAAAGTATTTGAGAGTTGACAATTGCCATTCTCGTCTGTCCTGTGTTCAGATGTATTTTTCTGTTGATCCACCTAGCGTATTTCTGAAGGGAAAAGAGATATTTCTTATGAGATTCCAAGTTTAAAAGATTTTTCTTTGACAAGTGGACAGTGGTGATCTGCTTTGTAAACACATATTCAGTATGACTGGAATGGCCTGGGCTTCCTGGAGCCAGGTTTATCTGACTGAACTGTTCTTCAGTCAAGGATCCTCCACTGGAGGACTTCCTGGGTTAAATCTGTTGTGTGACTATTTAATATTTAAAGTGAGCATAGGTTGCCTGATGCATTGAAATGCAGTGTTTTCCATGACAATATATAATGAAACTACAATATTTCTATTGTAAAATTCTGTTTACCAGGAAAATACATTACCCAGGGTCTCTACAAAGGCTGCCTTTCTGTATGCTGCTTGCATTGAATCTGGGACTTACAGCACAGGTAAGGATTTGACACAATAGTAAAGGTCATCAGATTGCTGCTGGCCTCACAGAGGAATCACAGTTTAAAAAAATGTATTTTTCAGGTTGAGCAGGGCTGTGAATCTGTGCATGCACATAGTTTCCTGTGCACATGTGTTTGTGTATGTCATACTAATTTGTTTCTTTCTAATTTTTTTTTTTTACTTCACTTGAATAGGACAAATGGAACAGATGACTTTCACTTAGTTTTTAAATTCACTTTATATTCTCATGCACTAAGTTATATGAGGAGGCTGAAGCAGGAGGCTAAACCATACCATTGCATCTGTTAAAAACTGGTTGGTGGTTGTTTTGGTAGTACCTTGCAGGTGGTACCTCCCTGACAAGTTACAGGCTTGACATTTCTGTTGAAGAAACCGGAGCTTTCTCATTTGAACGACAGGGGCTCACAGAAATAGAAAACCTGTAAAGTTTTTCCTAAATAAATAAAATAATGAGCCTTCAACTTCCACTAGTGAACTGGGGGCAATGGAAATCAAACCCTAGTCCTACAAGCAGGCTTGTGCTCACCATGTTGCTTTCATGGGTTAGCTCTAGTACTGCTCTGGGTATACAAATAGTTAGGGGATTGTTCACACACCTTGCATAAAACATGTGCACGAGTCATCTAAAATACAGTTTGTGATTTCTCTGGGATGATTCCAGATTCAGACCTTTTTTAAAAAAAACAACAAAAAATCAAAATATCTCCCACACTTTAGTGATAAATGCAACTTGTAACTTCTGAAGATAAAAAGGATTTGATCATTTTTAATTTAGCATTCTGTGAGAGTCAGATCTCCTCCTGTTCTTACCAGGAGCACAAGAAATTAATTACCAGAAGAACAAAACAATGTGATGGGGGTGATACTTCTGCAAGGTGTTCTTGAAGGACGTGGCAGAAGTGCTCTTGGTGATAAGAAAACACGCTGTCAGCGTTTGGGCATAAGCACTGTGTGCTGTGAATGTACCTCTTTCTTTCTGATAGCCCTACTGCCAAATGTAACTGCTGCTTCTGTGGGTTTATGGCATTGTTCATAAACTGCTATGGAACCGTTTTATATGCAAATATTTGAGTGATGGAATTTTCTCCAAGGCAGCTTGCTGCAGGATGGAGGGCTGGAGTTTGGAGGGATTTAATTGCCCAACAATGCAAACACTTGTCTGGGTTTTAATGGCACTGCAGCACCTAACTGTGGAAAATGCCAGTAGGTGTCTTTAGGCATGTAAATGTTTGTGAAAATCTGTCCTGAGAGTTGTTTTTAGCAAACGGCTTGGAAAAATTACTCATTTTTCCCCTCTGCTGTAGACAAACCAGTTTTAATTAGCGTAGCTTGAATTTGAATTATGAGTGATTACATTTTTCGTGAGACGCTGAAACATGCAGCCTTTGGTAAGTACCTCTTCTAGTTTTGTCTGGAATAAGACACATACTTGCTAAAATGACCACAGGAGGAACACAAAGTATTTCATGAGTGTCTGTTAAAATTATGTGGGTTTTTTTAAGATGACAATGCTGTTATATTTTTATGTCACCTTTTCTATGGGAAGATCCTCAGATCTCATTTGACCAGTCATACAAACAATATTCCATAATCTAGATTTAAAGGAAATGTTAATTTAATATCATACAGCAATAAGAACAAGCAAAGCAGAGTAAGGCTAGGAGAGTTAGAAGTAATTAAAAGGAAGTTTTGTGAGGAGTAGGTCTGCACCAAACACAGCATGAACAGCTGGCAAAAGAGGTGAATGTGTGTTCAGCCTTGGTACAGCCTCACCTCCAGTGCTGTGTGCAGTGCTTGGCCCCACAAGCAAGGGAAGATCCCTGAATGAGTCCAGAGAACAGCAAAGCTGGTGAAAGGGCTGGAAGTGCTGTGAGGGGAAGCTGAGGGCTCTGGGTTCGTGTTGTTTGGAGCAAAAGAGGCTGAGGGGTGACCTCATGGCTCCCTGCAGCTTCCTGAGGGGAAGCAGAGAAGAAGGTGCTGAGCTCTTCTTCCTGGTATCCAGAGATTGGATTTGCAAGAATGGTTCAAAACTGCACCACGGAAGCTTTAGATTGGACATTGGGAAATATTTCTTTACCACAAGGCTGGTCAAACCCTGGAACAGGCCTCCCAGAGAGGTGATTTTGCCCCAGGCCTGTCAGTGCTCAAGAGGCATTTGGAAAATGTCCTTAATAACAGGCTTTAACTTTTGGTCAGCCCTGAATTGGTCAGGCAGGGGGACTAGTTGGTTGATATTGCTCCCTCCCAACTGAAATAGTTCTATTCTATTCTATTCTATTCTATTCTATTCTATTCTATTCTATTCTATTCTATTCTATTCTATTCTATTCTATTCTATTCTATTCTATTCTATTCTATTCTATTCTATTCTATTCAGTCCCATCCCATCCTAAGGATGTCAGGTAGCCTCACTCTGAGGCTTAGGACAGTGACATCAGTTTGTTATTGATAAATCAGTTACCAATTTTCTCTGAAAAGCTGAAATATAAGTGACAGGAAAATGCAATCTTGACCTGGATTCTGATACAAGAAACAGCTTTGTAAGACAATGAGCAGGTTTAGGAAAGTGCAGCTGACATGTGAACTTTGCATTTAGTAAAAACTTGAGGGTGAGTGAACTTTAAAACTTATATACTTTCAAACGTTCGCCTGCATCAGAGCATCTAGAAATAATTTAAATTTATTATCCCACTGTGTACACAGAGGCGTATGTAACATCACCATTTTACTGAATACGTGTCAANNGGGGGGGGTGGGATCAGAAAGCAGATTTAGCATGACAGTAATTTTTCTCTCCACTATATTATATGGTTGTGAAATCCTTAAAAAGAAAAATAAATAAATAAAAAAAGCGCCCTAGCATCTGCTATTGTATAAGTTAAATTTTACTCATCTGTGGGCTGAGCTGGCAATTTATGGATAGTCCATGTATAGAAAATAGAGCTGATTGCATGTTCAGAAAGGAACCTGGTCTTTGGAGTTTTCTTATGTAATGAACTGCTCAGATTCATCATCGCCCATGTCTCTGCCACATTCGGAGGATGTACCCCATGGCCTACCTCTGGCTGCTCTAACCCTTTGTCCTTTTACTAGTAACAGCCAGCAGTACTGGACACAAACTGGGAAGCACGGGAAAAATCTTCCTGGGAATTTGATGAAGCAGGTAGGTGTCAGCAGAGAGCCAGAAAGCAGCAGCTGTCCTTCGCCAGCCCTGGCAGAAGGGCAGCACCAGCAGAGTGTGTGTACAGAGCACAAAGTGCTGTGAAACAGGGAGCACTGAAACCTGAAGGGAGGGTGCCCCTAATTCTGTGTTCAGCTGCCCTGGTGTCGTTTCCAGTGGTTGGGGTATTTGGTACAGACGGATCAGGTCTGCTGAAAGCCCAGATTGGATTTGCTGTCTCTGTGCTTTCTATGGTGAATGCAAGATAGTAGTGACCATAAGTGACCATAAGTGATAGCTGTGGGAATGCCTTTCCTGCGGTGGCTGCAGTGACAGCCCCGGGAGCTGCTTTGGAGCTCTGCAGACAGCAAATACTCTGCAGCATGTCCACCTCTGGCCAGGCCCTCCTTTACAGTGGCCACATCTAACAAGCTTTGCTCTGGCTGGGGAATTCTCAAGGTGTAAGTTACAGCCTGCAGCTGGCCACAGCTGTAGTGTGGACTGTGATGGGAACCCTGTCCGTCTGTCCATCAGCACAGAGCTTGCCCTGAGCACTGCAGGAGGGGACAGAACTGGGTAACAGGAAACCTGGTGGCCAAGCAGCAACACTGCCAGTGTGAAGATGCCAAACTCACTGCACCCGGCTCTGTGTCTGCTGTAAGCAATCAAAGCTGAACAGGGTGAGTTGCTTTGTTCCTAGGCTTGAAGGAGCTGATGAGAATTCATGTTTTTCCTCATGGTATGCTTGCAGCTAAACATGGTCACTCCTGTTCCTTCTGTAGTCCCAGACACATACTGTGGCAGTACTTTGAGTTGGAATTCTGACTGTCCTATTTGGTTACATTGGCTGTTTTGTTCCTTTAAAAATTCTAGTACAGCTGTTTGTACATATGGCATTAAAATGAGAAGGAAAAAAATTCCTAAGAACATCTCTGGAAAATCATGTTCTCATCCTGAATTAATAATCATGAATAAAATCTTTGTTTTGCAGTTCTGCGAAGAATGAGGGTCAGTTTGTGCAAGACCTGAAAACAGACTGGTAGCAAGGGTTTAGTGACACCAGGAAACTGAGGCTAATGCAAACATTGTCTAAGACATATTCATCCCAGATGTAAACATGAGACCCAGCACTTGGATCTGAAATGGTGGAAAATGGACTCTCTCCCCATTGAAGGACCATTTAGTTAATGGTTTTGGTTCAGATGTCTTCTTGAATTAGAAACTGAGATTTGAATTTTGAGGTTGGACGATGGGATCCAGTGCCAGGCATTGTGAATTACTGGTTTTCGTGTGCCAGTTTCCAGTTCTCAGTGTGTTTATTCTGAAAAGAGTGTAATTCCCGTCTCTCTTTAAATTGCCTGGAAAATTACAACTTCAGAACATTAAATAGCATTTTATTATAGTAGGAGGCTTATTTCAAAGTGATTCAACGCTCACTTTGCCTATAGAAATTGGCAGGTATAAGTTACAGTAGACCGGTTATTGAGAGGCAACCTTTGAGACTGAAATGGTTAGTTTCATTAAAATGGATGTGTGCAGCTTTTGTGATAAATTAATGCATCAGTGAAAGAATGAAGTTCACATGTTAAGCATTAATATCTGTGTACTATTTTCTCTTTGATTTATGAGAGTGCTCTTCTGTTGAGTGGTGAAATAATATACTTGGAAATTTGGATATGAAAGTGCTTTAAGGGCTATTGATAAAAGCATTTGGGTTGCAATTGTTGCTGTACCAAATATGGCTCAACTTGAAATATTTAAAGTGGAGGGAAGCTTACGAATTTATTTTGGCTCTACTGGACAGATTTTATGAATGCTTCCATTTTATGCCTGTAGATACTAGTAAAAGAAACCCATGCAGTCTTTTTTTTCTGGAGATTAACATCCTGCTTCCCAATAGGTGTTAGGTGAGTGGACTGAAATACATGTTAACTGTATATTGTATTTGGAAATGTTGATTTTGGTATTTAGAAGCACTTCGTTAGATAATATGAAGGATACAGAAAATGCAGCACCCAGCTCTCAGTTACAAAGGTAGGTCTGTTTGTATTGAAACAATAATCTATTCTATTTATTGACTTTATTTACTTTATTTCTTCTATTCTCACAAATGCTATGGAATGAAAAAATATATTTTAAATATATTTTAGAACTTCCTGTGTACAACTTACTGGTAAGTGCTCAGCCAAGATCAGCTGTTGAGGCAGCAGGTTCTGGAAGCTGAGGTGGTTTCTCTGTCTCCTGCTTTCTACCTTAAGCTGCATTAATCCTGGCTTGAGGGAAGCCCACAGGGAGGGCTGCGCACACCACAAGCAGGAGGAGAGCCCAGCCCAGGACCCTGCTCCGAGCAGCTCCTGAGCACCGAGACCCCCACCTGCAGGAAAGGCATCTGGAAGGGCAGATGGCACCTCACCTGACACAACATAAATGAACTCTATTTGGTGAATTTAAATCCTCCTGCTAATGCCAGATCTATCAGTCATCAGGATCCCTTGGGAGGGAGAGGGGAAATTATTGCAGCAATAGATCTGCTACAGTGCTGTTCCTTATTTGTCTTGGTAGAATGATGCCATCTTAGCTGCTGTACCAACGTGTAGGACGTGCGTTTTTTAAGAAAGACTTGGTTATTTTTGTTGCATTTCATGCCTTATGTATTTATTTCCCTCTCCTTTCCACCCCCCTTTTTAACAAATAAAATCTGTCCTATATGAAGTCACTGACATGTTTACTTAAATTGAGGTTCTTTTCAGGGCAGAATTTGACTGGCTATAAAATATGAAATGTTCTGATTTTTTTTTCCTAAGAAATGCAGTTCTTTCCTTCTTTTTCTGCTCTTGCCTTTATTTTTCAAATTGTTTCTCAAAGTGGTTTAAAAACTTGTTAATTTGAAAAATTACAAAAGGATCAGATAAAACACCTATTAAGGAAGAGAAGATGCAACCACTGTATAAAAGTGTTAGTTCTTTCCTTTTCAGATGCCCCTTCCATGCATTCTCACCTACGAACTCCATTATGTATCTCTCACAGGCTACAGGATTGTAGGTATATTTCATTTATAACATTTTTCTTGGCTTTGAATTTTGTTGCTATTTACAGAAACACAGCAGCAGTGGTTCAAGTTATTTTTTAATCTTTAATGTCCCAAACACTACCCACTCTTGTTATTTTGGTCATATAATAGTCTTTGGAGGATTAAAACTGCAACAATGAACTGACTTATACATACATTGATGTGTGTGAGGTGCAGACCATAGGAACTAGAGTGGAATCAGGCTTTACACCTCCCTAGCCTGTCCCCAAATCTTAAAAAGCAGGGAAAGCCCCAAGGAGCCTGACAGGAATGGAGACTATTGCTCATGTTTTCCCCTATGCTGTTGTAGACTCTAACTCGGCCACAGACTATTTCAGGGGGAGGTTTGATGCAGGGCAGCAACAGCCTTTTTATTTTTGTTCTCCTCTAGGTTTGTGTGCCCAGTCTTTGGGCCCGAGGACTCATTAACAGCTCTGTTCAGTAACTGCAGTGAGGTGACAGTGCTGACCCCAGTCTCCAACCTTTGCCTCTGATGAGCTGTGTCTCATTCCCAGTTTTAAATTACTGGGACATGTAAGTATTTTGTCAGCCTCTTGTACTTTGCAGCACTTGCCAAGCATTCTCTCTGCTTGAGCCCACCTGGCCTTTGAGCCCAGTTACTGTCATGGTGTGGTGGGTAAAGACAGTGCAGCCACTGCCTGGTTCAGCCATTGCCTCTTTAAAGCCTGTGCTGAAGCACTCTGCACTTATTCAGGAACTGATCAGACCCTGGTTATTCATTGCACGAATCCAGCACCTTCTGCTATTCCAGACCTCTTCAGAAATTCCTGGATAAGCCTATCCTACTTCAGCTACACACTGGAGATGAAAGCCAGCTTTGTGCTGTGCCTCTTGCATGGAGCACACGGCTTCTGTGCCTATCTGCAGTGTAAGCTGAGAGACTCATGTTGCTTTCCTGTGTGCAGCACATCTCCTGCAGCAGCAGGGTCTGAACATGCTCAGGGAAAGCTGTTCCATCCCTACAACCCAGCCAGGACTGCTCAGCAGCCATGGCTCCATGCTTTCTGTAGGTCCTCTCCTCTGCTGAGGCATTTAGTGCACGTCTCCAAATTCTTCACCCAAGAGCCAGCACTGGGGGACTCTCCCACATGCAGGCTACAGCCACCAAACTGACCTGCGGCACACAGATTTAGTTCTCACCCTGCCAAAGCGAAAACTCAAGGACACAGTGAAGCCTGTGCTAACATAATATAGAATACATTGCTGTTCTGCATTCTCTGATACAGGAGCTGAACAGTCCTTAGAGTCATCATCTGGGGAAGAAATAGTGTGTAGCATTTGAGAAAAACCAAAGCACTTTTCTCTTAAACGGCTTGTAGCTATTTTTGGGTTTACATTTTTTAGCTTGCCAACCAAAGGTATACCATAAACTACAGGAACAGGGCGGTCTCTAAGGAGACTGCTAATACTAATGGTGGCCTGTTATCATGATGGACAATGATTCTCTGGAATATAAATAACTCAGCTTACATTAAATTAAAAAAGAAAAAAATAGCAAAAAAAGCTTCTTGCTTCAAAGAGAATCCCAAAGTAAGACTGCTACCACAGATTTGGTTCAGATCACTTGCACATGAAGACATAGTTTTTAAGTAGAGCATCATGCTACTTTTAACCCATGATGATCCAGGACAAGAGGCCTGTTCTGACTGAATGGATCTCATGGAACAGGGAGAGTGAGGCTCAAGCACAGCTTTCTTGTCCAGCACACCCCAGCACTGCCCTCTGTGAGGGACAGAGCGGCTCACCCAAGCAGCTGTAATGATTCACCCACACTGGACCTTGGTCTTGGCCTTGTTCCAGGAACAGCTTCACGTGATACTTTCATTTGAAATAAGGGGTCAGCATTGTTATTACAGAAAATTTCAACCCAGGTGTCTGATGTTTGCCAAAGTTCTGACCAGAAAAATCTGGTCTTGAAAGTGAAAGTGATAATAATCTTTACTGGAGATTGCACTGGAATATGTGCTCAGAAAGAAGCTGCTTTAGAAAGCCTTCTGCCTATTCAGAACATAGAAACACATCTTTGTGGTGCAAAACTACTCCTCCTCTCTTAAAAACTAATGTGTGAATGTACATTACAGGAATTAGCAACATGCTAAAAAACAGGTCTGGTTACTTCTCACTATATGAAAGGGAAGGTAAAAAAACCAAAAGCCTCATCAGTATCTTGTTTTGATTTTTTAATGACTAAGTGTAGCAAAACCAAAGCAACCGTGAACAAGATAATTGTACACAGATGTATTAGTCAATAACTAAACTGTGCAAATTGACCTCAGTACTTGTTCCCTCCTTACTCTTCCTCCCCCCCTCACATGAAAGATTCATATACAGTGCAGCAGTGCAGCTCTGAGCCACTGCTCAATGACAGCAAAAATGTTTTTGGTACCTTAAGTAGGAAATATAATAGGCCAAGCATTGAAATAAAGAGTTTTCTGGCCTCTGTTTTAACTTCCTGTACCTCAGTGTTTGTTTTCATTGATGAGAATATCTTACCTGACTATAAGATTAGTATGTTTTTACTAGAAGGAATCCTTTAAGAGTTCACATATTTTTTCCTTTTGACATGATTGATTATTTCAAAGGCTGCTACTTGATTCAGATGTAAGATTTATATGATCCAAGATTTGCAACCTAAATATTTAATCTAATCATTTAATTTTGTAGTGCAAATACAAAATCGGTAATTAAGGAGACAAAAAAAAATTTTTATAGGACACATCTGTTCAATCCTTACTGTTTCAGAAGGACTTGTGTTAAGCCCTGTTCAAAAAACCACAATAACTACTTTGTGTTAATAGATTGATCCGATGAAGCAGAACAAATTTTTATAGTTCATTGTGCTGAAGACCTTGAGAGATTCTGCTGGATAAGTCTTGTAAGTGCTTCTTTACCTATCAGGAAAACAAAACACACGAAACACATTTCAGGAAAACAATAAATTATCAATATAGTAATACATTCATATTTTGCTATGAGTATTTGTGACAACAGAATGAGCAGTGAGCATGAAGATTTCAGGCCTTTTAGAATTAGGTCTATAAAAACCAATTATGTGTATGCTGTACTAAACATGGAGAACAGATGTGCCTTGAACTCCCCTTCTGGAAGTCACTGTGCTTGCATGAAAAATCAGCACTGGATAATCTACTTCCCCTCTGCTACTGAGTTAAACTTTCACCATGTATGTAGCACTGAATTTATACAGACCTTATATCCTAGTTCTTTTGTCTTTTCTTGCAGCATGGCATATTTCTCTTTGTTTCTGTTCAGATGATCCTTGTCTCCAGTTCCCTCTACGTGCTTCAGCTTCTGGTGTGAAATCTCTAACTGTTTCTGGTAATGATGGTGCTTTTCAATTTTTGCTTCGAAATGTTTCAGCTCCTCCTAAGACAAAAAACACATACAGCTTCACAGGAGTTTCTTTCCAAGGCTTCCTTTCTCTTGCCAAGACACTCCTAGTGATAATTTACTAAGTCAGGCACAGAAAGCTTGTTCAGTGCCCTGCTTCTTAAGAATGCCTGGACAATCCATTACCATCACCACCAGACTCCTGATTTTGAAAGCAGGTGCTGAAAACGACCCACTGAAGAGTCCTCAAAAGGAGACTGTGGGTGGCTGTGAGGTGCTACAAGATGAGAGAAGGAATACCAAGTAAAAATTCAGGCATAAGAATAGCAGAGTGAGGGGAGGGCGACGGATTTTAGAAGAAGCCTCTTTTTAAAATCTGATAAACAGGCAGAGTCAGATTAAAAAAAACCCAAATGTTTTCTCTACGGAACTTGAATAAAGGTGGTATGAACTGCACAGGAATTAATTTCTGTATTATTTCCTTTAAAAGCAGTCTTTATCACAGTAGTTTTGGGTCAGGTCAACACAGCTCCAACAAGGAAAGTTAACAGCACAAGAGATGGGCATGAGAGGGAAATTTCTGGGTATACAGATTACACTGCTTCCCAAAGAAATAATGAAGACATTGGGTAAGAGGGGTAAATCTGGTGCATTGGAAACAACAAAAAAGGGCCTGATCTTTCAAAGATTTAAAATATGCAACACTTGTTTAGAGAGTATTCAGAATTTTCATTCTGCTGATTGTAACAGAACCAGCCTATGACTAGTTACACACATGTCTATATATCTGAAGTATTAAAAAAGCAGCATGACTGTTTTATGGTGTCTGGAGGGTAATACAGAAATGGCTGCAATCAGAGCAACATTGAGTGTTTCTTTATGTGGCAAAATATCTTTCTGCAAGGGAAGTCACTGGAATTCTACTTACCCGAAAAGACTCAAGTTCTTTCTCAGTGAAATTGGCTGATTTGGCCATGTCCCACAAATCAATCACTCTTGGTTCTTCAAATTCTAAACAAACACATACAAGGAAATGAAAATCTGGACACAATGCTTTTAATGCCCAACTTCTATGAAAGATGCTTTCTCACATACATATAGATATTAAACACAGAGATATTCAGCACTGCATTTCTAATAGCTCTATTTAGATGAAAAGGGAGAAGTATCCAAATACTGGATAAAATTGGATACTAGTACTAGATATAACAGAAGGTTTTTAAAGCAAAAACCCCCAAACCCTAGGAACTGGATAATGGCATTGCTTGTCCTGCATGTTGTCTCATTTACTTGCCCTCCTGGGGCTGAAAGTGCAAATCCCTTCTCATGTGGGCATGGAAGACAGAACTATGCTCTTAACTCACTGATTGTATCCTTTCAATCAGGCTTCCAGTGTTGGGTTCTAAACAGGACAGGCTGGCTGCATCTCTTCAGCCCACTGTGGCCCACTGTGCATTGTGATACTGTGACTGCACCTTACCACTCGCCCACTGACTTTTATATTTTTAAAAGGAAATGGATCCCCAGCAAGCACAAACCCCACAGTATCATACCACTGGCTGTGTCATATCCCTGGTGACTGACTTTACGCAAGCGCTCAAACCCCTGATTGATGCTTCTTAACTTCTCCTTGAGTTCTCTGTGCTTGTTGTGCAAGATTTCCTCTTTCACCAGGTTCTCCTCGGATGGATTGATAACATTTTTGTGGATATCTGTTGAAGACCAGTAAGTGTTATTGATTGTGGGCCAAATCTTGATAGGTCAAAAACTCCAGAAATCCCCCAGATCTGAGGTCAATAAAAGATGCTAAGTTCTTAGGATTTGAGTGCAAATAAAGCATCAAAAATAGACTTTAAGAAGTAATTCCTTTTGCAGGTCAATATTCAGATCAATATTCCTCTGTGCTCTAGAGGGTGATGTTACAGAAATGCTTTAGAAACCCTATTGGCCACCAGATTTTAGTAAGGAAATGTTCTTATTTTCCCAGGCTAGCAATATCCCAAGAAAATGGGATAAGGATGTTTAATGAGCTCTTCCCTGGACATTTAATGAACCAAGACATCTGATGGTGAAATGATTTTCAGCAGCTTCCAGCCTGGACTATGTAATGCAAACATCGAACTATCAGCTTTAGAATTCTTCAGCTCTAACAATTTTAGCTCAGACTAGTACAGCAAGCTGGGTTCAGATCCTTGATGCTCTAATAAACCTCAGGCTTGGTGCCTATAATATTCAGTATATCCTCTTGGGCTCCCAGCTGGTGAGATAAAACATACAAGTTTCTGCAGACTTTAGAACCACATTTTGCAGCAGTGGATTTATGCTTGCTGCACAATTTCTTGTAAACTACAATGGCCATCATTGTTAATCTGATGGCATCTTCCCTGCTTGAAATGGAGGCAGAATGAGAAAACTGAAATGGCAACTAGCTGGCAAGAATTTTGGCAGCTAATGCAGAACTAAACCCAGGAAGTATCTGAAAATGCCAGCATCTGCAAGCAGTTCTGACAGAAATGTCAGGAGTTTCAAGGAAATTTGGAAGCAAAGGAAGCAATGGGCAGAGAAAAGAGTTGTACTGATCTTGAAACATCAGAGAAATGTTCAGGCACCTTCTGTTCTGCTCACAGTCTCCAGGAGAATATTGTATTCACGAATCTTTTCTTTGTGATGCTTAAATTCTCGCCAAAGCTTATCCAACTCCTCATCAGAGAACTTCCCAGAGGTCTTGGCCTGAAAGAAACATGAGCTCATTATGTTTTCCAGGCCAAGTGCTTTTAAGTGCCCTCAACTGCCAAAACGTCTCCCCGCTTCTTGCCACATTTAGAAAATTATCAAGTGCAGCTTTTCCTTAGATCTTTTGTTTTAATTCTCTTAATATTTGTACATGGTCAGGATTTAGATGTTGATGGATAAGATGCCTTCAATCATCAGTTTGCTTCAGCCTTATAAAGCTGAACTTGCTGCGGACTACCCAGTGAAAAGTGTCTGGCATTTCTATTCCATGGGAAACAATTTAATACAGAAATAAGGGCCATTGTGCTCCATAGGCAACTGAAAGGGAAGCATTTGCATGAGGGATGCACCTGATATTAAACACAGTCTTTACTTTATCTTACTGTACTGGCAAGTGAAGATTTTCTCACTACTGCGCACTTGCTCCCTAACAATTAAGGAAGCACTGCTCACACAGCTGGGGCGCTACGCACAAATCTGCTGGCTTCCTTGCTGCAATGCCTGATCAAAAGTGAATGTTTTTGATACCCACTCAGACCCAACCCTTTCTTTTAGCTTAGGGAATATTTCTCCTATTGCACTTCACTATTCCCCAAAGCCCAGGACATCATGTCCCTTGCTAGAGCTGTATCTAGTTACAGTAACATTTTAAAATCCAGAAAATCTTTTTTTCTGCTTTACTGCCACCACACTAGACTTGTGGAAAATTCTTTAGATTTACCTGACTAGTTGCTTCTTAAAACTTTAATTATTTAATTTCTGAAGACTATGACTTTGACAGTTTTAACTGCCCAAACTGACAGTACATCTTTGACTTTTTATGCATGAATGCAAATCCTGGAAACTTGCACTTCAATACTAGGTTGGGAAAGTCCTTATTTAAAACCCTTCCCCACAGTGCATTTCACTTTTAGACAGTCTACAAAATGGTTCTATTTTAAATGCGTCTTTTTAAAAAAGTTTGTAAACAACAATAAGAAAACTGAGAAAAACACCATAGATACATTCCCACGCAGTGTGCTAGTCACACTAAGGGAAGTCATGATTTCAGGGAAATGTGATGAAATACTCTGACCTCAAAGGGCCCAGGCTCCACCCTTCACGCTGATGTGGGTGTTTTATTTGCCAAAGACAACCTGCCTCTGCTGGATGAACTGGATGTGGGTAAGATACCCTCAGGGCACAAAGATGTGAGTTACAGAGCAGGACAGCTTGGTCAGTACTTAACAAAAATGTAGCAAAGCTATTCATTTCCAAGCCTGGGTGCTCTCAGAAGACACAGATTAGAGTTCAATGAAGAAATACTGATTTCCTACATTCCAGGTCCTGGAAACATTACTCACCTTGCTCCATAATTTTTCCAGTCTTGGATCATCTAGTGTGTCACTTTCTGCGCCATCTTTAATATAGTTGGTATCAACTAGTTGAGAGTCCTTCTTTCCATTCATTCCATATTTAGTCATAATGACTGCCAGGGAACAGAAGACACAGAAACATGAGAACCAAGTCTGGATGTATGGAAGGTGAGAGATGGGCTACATCCTTGACTTGCAGAGCTGGACTTTGCAGCTCACGGAAGAAAAGCTGACAGTTCAAGACACAGAGGTCCAGGTTTAATGACCTCTTCTGAAATTACTGGGAGTAAAGGAATCTGTTAGGCTCCTGCAGCTCCCTTCTGACCTCCAAAGAACTTGTGTGTGCTCAGTGACCAGAAAGAGAACCTGTTATTTAATGGTTAAACCCAAACACAGGTGTCTAACCATGTGTGTCTGATGCAAAGCGGAAACCCCTCCTTCCCAAGCCAGACCTTACCATTTAAGTTGCGTCTGAGCTTGGCCTCCTTCTCGCCATCTTCATCCAGCCCTTCAGCCTTCAGTTTTTTCCAGCTTAGCTCATCCTTTTCCTGTATTTTTAGATCACTGTGCAACTCTGCCAGTTTGACAGCAGAGAGATGTAGCTAACAAGAACAGAGAAAGGTTTGTATTTAGTTATGTGGAGTCCTCTCTTGCCTCAGGGTTACCTCAGGAACCAGTACAGATGCATAAGAACCAGTATGGCACAGCAGTTCTTCTCAAACAACATGCCATTGCCACCACATGTGCTTCCTTGTGGACCCCCTTCCAACCATACAGTTATAGTGAGTTGAAAAACTTTATTGGTTAGTACAGTTTTTCAGTCTACCAGGTCACTGGGGAGGGCCTTGCAGGTCAAAGAGCCACTTCGTCAGCAGTTTTTACTATAATCAAAATTTTAAAAAATTCTCACATAATTTCTTAACATGGTTTATGTGCATTAAAAACATACAGGTATTCCTGTCTGACATAACAGTGCAAAAAAGGTAAGACATTGAGGCTGAAGATAGGAAAATAAAAAAAATTAGTTTAAATGAATGCTAGGTCAGCTCGAACTTTTGTGAGCTACAGAGAAAACAGGAACAGAGACAATGACTAATATCCAGTTGGCTAAGCAGCACTGGTTTAAGTTGACCCTAAACTTCCAGATTTTAGACACCTTAGTTATTCAGTTTAAAATGAAGAAATGTAACAAATCATACTAATACTTCAGAACGACTCTTGTCTGTGTCTATGTGCATGTCAACAAACAGAAGGTGAGGTGAGGACAAGCCCAGAGAAAAGAGGTGATAAAACCCCTCCAACCCCTGTGCAGACAGCTCCCGGGAGCTCAGATCCAGCTCAAAACCCCCGGGCTTGTTGGTCCTAGGACAAGTTTATTTACTGGAGGTTTTTTTTAATCATTAAAACCAGCTTAGAGTTTATAAAAATTCTTATTTTCAGTGAGGAAGCAGTACGTTTAATAAACACAGGCTCAGAACTCAGTACTGTTTTTAAACATCAGAATGGTACTGAAGAGATTCAGCTATTCCTTTGTGTGTCAGTAGGTTATTTTAAAGTAACTAGGAAAGTATCATTACTTTGAGCTAATGCACTTCCTATTGACAGGAATTCAGGAAACTATCCACATTACTGTTTCTGTTTCCAGCTTAGGCGGTCCTATTAATTAATCTTGTGTCACTGCATATAATTATTTTGATTTTTAAATTATTTTTTTCCTGCATTTTGCACTTGGCTTACTGAAATTACTAAAATCTAGAGTAGTTAGAATCACAGGTAAATATAATACTTATAGAACACATTAAAACTTGTGATCCCTCTAAAGCAAAGGAGCATCTCTGTTGTCTTCTTTACCATCTATTTTTGGGGAACTGCTTGATAGAAACAAGGCACTTAGAAGGAACCATGTTATTTATGGTTTTTAGCATGTGCTAAAGTAAAAGAAAAACCTTAATCATGTACTTATTTGCTTTTCTGGTGCAGGATGACCTGGACAGCCTTTGTATCACTGCTGCAGTGGCACCAACTATCAACGTTTTCTGCAGCAAGATTTGTGCCCTGAAGCTTCGGGAGGAAGACTGAGTGAAAGGTTTGCTATAAACTGTGAAGGGAATGGCCAAACATCTCAGTGGTTCTGTACTCTAAGATTAGTCAGCATTCAAGTAGCATGGACTTCATATGTAGTTATGCTGAGAAAATACAGGAAAAAAATAGCCAGCAGTAACTTGGATGAGAAATAACTCAGCTCCTCAGTACTGCAAATATAGGAAAATAAAATCTTTTATATGTGTGACCTTGTCATCAGAGACACACTACTGTATAGAAGATTACACAGTGCAGTGTATGTTAGAGCCTCTCTGCAGTTAGTGCAATCTCATAAACACATACAACTTCCTGTTTTCTAGAAGTTATAGAAAAGAATATCAGAAATTCTAAACATAAAATTTTGAGACATCATCATTCGAACATTTTAAACTCTTATTAAAACTAAGGAACTACATTAAGGCCATTGTTCTTTAAGGGACACCGCCCCACCTTCCCAAGACTGTATTCAAATTTCTCCCAATTCCAATAATATTTTTCTGATTCTCATTGTAATACAATACGAAACTCAATTAACTGTCCTTTTAAGCATTATAAATCCTTTGAAACCTGGTTAGCCAGCTCCTGGTCCCACTAAGTAACATTCTGGGGCTTTTTTAAGGACTGCTCATCCAGCTGCATGTTGCAATGTTAAATTGTAGTATCTGTCTTTTATGTCAAAACAAAGAAGTTCCCTATTTTCAGAACTTTCTCTACCACTACCAAAATAAAGGAATTAAGAGTTCAGCATTGGTACATGCAAGTATTTCAAAGCAGCTGTAACACATAGGCATAGTTTTCCTCTTATTTCATATATTGCCCAGACATACTGAAAAATCACTTTATAAAACACATTCTGGGTGATGGTTGTACTTGAAAGCAAAATTTAGATGGTGGTAAATTTAGTTCAAGTAGGTTTTGCATCTCTAAAATCTAGTTCACACATAGAACTTACTAAACCTTAGTTTTTAACTGACAGAGTTAACTCCATTTTTTATTTTTGTATCTTAACACAGATGATGTAAAGTATCTCAAATTTTAATTCCAGAAGATTCAGGTATGAAAATGAGAAAAGACTGCAATTGGAAAAGTGAGAGGTAACAGACATTATTATCATTACAGATTATCTCTAGTCCGTGTTGTTTCTTTTTCAGCTGTCAGTTCACAGCTGGAATTTCATTAACACACTGTCCTATGCCCCATTCCATTCTTCTCCCATCGAGTAAAGGAGTATTTTTGATACCTTCCTTTAGCACATTGGGAGGCAGCACTATGGCTGGGTTCTAGTTTTTGGCTGAACCCAGGGATGTCCCACCTCCAATTCAATAGCTCCGGCTATTCAGGATACAGAAAATCCAAAATTAATATTAACTCATTTCTTTGCCTGAAACAACTGAATCTTTGCCAGTCATGACCCTAATTCCCATGGTCCACAATATTCAGGGGGTATGTGCAGTGCACTCTTCTCCTCCTGTTGGAGCTGTTCTGTTTAGTTCTAAGTACATATTTCCACTGTAATTGAATAATTTGACTGTATTTTCACTGTAATTAAATATTTTTTGTAGTCCACTGTGAGAGAAACTCAGGTATCACTGTCAAAATTAAGGCTCTCATCTGGGAATGGTGATACCCATTTGCTGATTCTTTTGCATTTGTCTCCATCACTCGATGTAAATGAAGGTGACAGAACCACCAGCGTGGAGGTTTTCCTTCTCTCCTGTGCAGTGAACTCCTGCCCTGTGCAGAGCAGGAACCGAAGCCATCGCTTTCAGGCAGGTGAGAGCATCCCAGCCCTGAAAAACAGGGCTGAAGCGTTCAACCAGCGAGCAACGGAGCCAGCCGCAGCTCCTCCGTGGCACCGGAGCGGCCTCCCTCTCTCTTCCCCTCCTGGGCACGTGGTTTAGCTGCTGTATTTAAACCCGGGCAGGTCAACTCTTCCCAGGACTCCGACACACATCCCGCGCCCGGGAGAAGGCTGTTCCCCGCGGTGCGGGGCTGAGCAGCTCCCTCGCTGCGTGACGCTCGGCGACAGCCGTGCCCGAGAACCGCACAAAAGCCACCCACCGCAGCCCCGAGCCGCGGCCAGACAGCCTCGGTCTCTCCTCACACACGGGCCCCGCTCCTCCCCATCTCCCGGACAGGCAGTGAGTGTCCGAAGCGGCCGGGCCCGACCCCGGAGCCCCCTCCGAGCAGCGCCACCGCCCCGCGCCGCCCCACTCACCCGCTGCGCCTTCTCCCAGACCTGGTTCAGCTTCACCACCCGGAACTCCCCGGCCTCCCGCCGCTTGTCGCCGACGGGCGCCAGCCCCTCGTTGGCCTCCCGGGAGTACTTGCTGGCCTGGCCGGCGGCTGCCAGGAGCAGCGCGGCGGCGAGGGCCGGCAGCGCCCGCAGAGCCGCCATGTCGCGCTGCGCAGGGAACTACAACTCCCGAGATGCCCTGCGCACCCCGCGCCCTACCGGCCGGGGCGGGGCGCTCGGTGCTGGAAAGCTGAGCGGAGTCTGGCTAAAGTCGAAAATCCAGCGGGTAGTTTGAGGTCTGGGGAGCGCGAAAAGGATTAGATTTGAGCTGTATCTCTTCTTGCCGTTTTCATGAGTGCCCGCTTCACAAAATATGCTGAATGTGGGACGTTTTGTGGGTAGTTTTTCCCCCCAGCCTGCAGTAACTGCAGCCAACACTCGGTGTGGATGTCAGCTGTGCGAGAACAAGGGGACACAGTGGGCTCGAGCACCACTTCTTTCATCCAACGAAGTTTTCAGATATTAGCACGATGGAGTACACAGAAGAAGAAAAGGCAGCTCGGGGGAGGATGGAAGAAGGGGGCCGGTTTCCCAGTACTCCTTTGGTGGTGGCAGAGAAGTACAGCTCTACCCAGGACAGCACAGAGGGATGGATGGATGGATGGATGGATGGTGTGGGGAGAAGGAGGACTATGAGACATGCAGGGACACGTAGGTTGGGTTGTTCTCGAGGGGTGAAGTGTGGCAGTGGCTTTGGGCTCAGTGGTGTGTGCGCAGAGTGCAGCTCTTGGGCAGGAGGGCTGGTCCTGATGGTGCCAACCTCCCACCTCAGTGCGTCTTCCTCAGGGAGACAGCCGAGAAGTGCAGTGGCCAACAATTTTGGGAGGGTATGAAGTCAAGCTGCATTAAGAAAAAAACCCTCCATGATGTTGTGAAAATGCACAGTATTTAATCCAGGGTTGGTGTATATAAGAACAAATAGATTGCCTAAACTATAATGAGATTTCTGAAAACAATGCCCCAGGGGGGATTTTTACTGGACTCTGATTTTTACCTTGTAAGCCGTATAAAACTCTTGTGTTTTCTCTTTCACATTTCCCTAAGACAGGGAACCTAGAAATTATTAACTTCTAGGTTCCCTGTTATTAACCTAGAAGTTGTTGCTATAAGACTGAGTTGCAGAAGTAGGCAAAAGCATTGCAGTATACATTGCATTGAAGAGTAGTTGAAGTGAGCATTGAAGTACACATTCAAGTATAGCAAACTGATGATGTAGAAGGAAGCTCATCAGCGTTGCCCAAATCTTGTGCAGCTCTACACATCAGTTTTAGGATTCTTTAGTCTCATTATTACAGTGTATATATGTATTCCTGAGTCATTTTGGAACAGGTGGTTTTATATCGTCTGTCTTTTGAAGTACTGATTCAGTTTTCAGGCTCTCTGCAAATAAATCAACTTCTGTGCTATATAAACTCTAACAGGTCCCCACTCTACTTCTAGTATTGAGTGTACTTGTGCACACCTTTATGCATTTGTTTGCCTGAGTTTTTGAGCTACACTGTGGAAACCTTTGGAAATAGAGAGGGGCTGCAGCACCATTAGTTTGCTTATGTTGTTGGATGTCATTCTCCAGTGCCCTTACCTCTGTGACCTCAAGTGTCCGATGTTGGTGTTGTTCTGTGTCCTGGCCCAAGCAGAAGTGGTGCAGGGCAGAGTGTGGCCCGGGGGCAGAGCGGGTGGCAGTGCAGAGATGTCCCGCTCGCGTCCCCAGCGCTGGGCAGTGGTGTGAGGACAAAGGTGGTGTTGGAGGTGGGGACAGTGCTGCCTGCTCCTGCCTGCTCCCCTGGCAGCGCTGTGGCACAGAGTGTGTCTGTGGGGCAGCAGCACCCAGGAGCACTGGGACCTCAGCTCCACCACTGCAGAGGGCTGTAGTGTAGGAGGGGCCTGGGAGTGGGGATGTCAGGTAGTCAAAGATTGTCCTGATCCTCTAGTGTCTGGGAAAAATACATCAATGACCTGGTTGCAGATGCCCAGCAGGGCTGCCTTGTCCAGGGGCTTTGTTACTGGGCTCCACATTTGCTGTGTGGGGAGGGCCCCAAGAAGTGGATGAGATGCCAGTGTTACCCCACAGGTATGCCTGGATCATGCTGGGCAGCAGGAGCTGAGTCCAGGCTGGGGAGGAAGAAGTACTGTGGCAGCTGTGATGGGGCCACCCTGCACAGTGGGTAGGAGTGAAATCAAGGAGTGGGGGGGCAAGAAGCTCCCCATGGGTCCCATCTGTCATATTGGGGCTCCAGCAGGGACTTCAGAGACATCTAAAGGGTTTCACAAGCCAAACACTTTATTCAGACATTTAAGCAAGCAAAATTTAGTTTAACAAGTGTATGCCAATTGTAATAAATTTTCCCATTGAAGAAGGGTGCAGCTCAAGCACTCTTATTCCATGTCTGGTGCTGGGGGCTGAGCCTGTTGCCCTGGGGCAGCAGCAGGGAAGAGTCCGTACTCTGGCAGCTCCAACTGCTCCAGGTATTTCTGCACCCAGAGAGCCTTGGGGTTTGCGCACACCCGCTTCCCTTTCCTGGTGACCAAGCTGTTGAGGAAAAAAACAGTGTCGAGGCACTCAGCCAGGGCATCAGGGTGCCTGTGCACCCTGGTAGCACCCTGTGTATCCCTGTCCATGCCCTTCCCCATCCTGGACGACCTTGGACACCCCTGGGTGCTGCCCTGACTGTGGCACCCTGGATCCTGGCAATGCTGGGTACTTACACCACGGCTGGCAGTGAGCAGTCGCTGCTGGTCATGTAGGCAGAGCGGATCATGCTGTGTGGAAGGTGCCGTGAAATGTAGGCAAAGCAGCAGAAGGTGGGGATGTTTCCTGTGGGGGCAGAGAGATGGGCCCAGTGAGACTCCACACGGTGGCAGAGGCTCTGCCTGTGGCTCCCAGGGGATTTGCTGTCAGCTGTGCTGTGTCCTCTGGGGACACACCCTGAAAACCTCCATCTCTGAGGCTTAGTCCCTGCACTGGTGATGACCATCTGCTCCCAGCCTTCTCCATGGACATGAGGGTCTAATCAATGGGGATGGGGCTCTCTCCCAGGGAAGGAGAGCCTACCTTGCTTCTGGGAAGGTGCATCAATCCCAGAGTCTCTGAGACTGGCCTCAGCCAGGGAGCAGATGGCCACCAGCAGCAGAACAGCCAGGGCAGCTGCAAAGGCTCTCATGATGCTGAGAGGGCTGAGGGAGCCACGAGTGAGTCTGGAGCTGTTGTGTCTGCAGGGCTCTCCTCTGCACAGTAGCCCCTGCTCCTGCTGATCTCCTTTTATACCCCCACCACTGGGTGGGCACAGGGTTTCAGGAAAGAAAATGAGTGTATCATACCAGGAAAATTATGTAAGGATCACCCAGTTTTGCTGAGCTGGAGAAGGCAAAGAAACTGCAGAAGGGGAAGTGCTGGCCACAGGGCTGCAATTTTCAGATTCAAGAGAAAACAAATCTTACGAGGAGCAGGTGAGGGAGCTGAGTTTGTCTGATGGGAGAAGAGAAGGCTAAGGGGAGACCTTACTGCTGTCTGCAACTACTCAAAAAGAGGCTGTAGTGAGGTGAAGGTTTCTCTCTTCTCCCAGGTAACAGGTGACAGGATGAGACAAAATGGCTTCACATTGAGCCAGGGCAAATTATGAAAATGTTCTTCTCTGAAAAGGTTGTCAAGCACTGGAACAGTCTGCCCAGGAAAATGGTGGAGTGGCCATCCCTAAAGACATTTAAAAGATATGTAGATGTGGTGCTTAGGGAGATAGTTTAGTGGTGGACTTTGTAATGCTGGGTTAACGGCTGGACTTGCTGATCTTAAAGGTCTTTTCCAACATAAATGATCCTACAATTTGATTGTATGAACTTCATGGTGCTGCAGGGGCTGAGGGAACACAAGCAGGGGTAGAGCTGGGGGGGTTGCAGGGTTTTCTCTGCACAATGCTCCATCCCTGCTGCTGCTTCCTTCCTATTCCCCCAGACTTTCAGGGAGAGAAAATGAGTGCATCATACCAGGGAAATTATGCCAGGATATCCCAGTTTTGCTGAGCTAGAGAAGTCATGGAAACCACAGAGGGGTAAGCACAGGCCACGGGGCTTGACTTTCAGGTTCCATTTGGGTGCTTGACAGGGATTGTCCAAATCCCGGTGACACCAACCCTGATGCTGCTGCTGTGACCCCACTAGCCAAGAGCCAGGGTGGGGCACAAAGCTCCCTAACCAGAGCCAGGAGGAAAATCAGGGCAGGACCAGAAAAAGGAGACAAAAGTAGGAAGTAGCAAGTCTTGTAGCTTTTTTTCTGCATGTGCACTTGTGAGGGTATTTGGGAATTGCCTTCTGGAATTGGGAATTGCCATCTCTTTATTTGGCCTTTTCCTGCTGGATCTGTGAGGGTAAAAAAGTTGTTTCAGGTAACCTGCTTTCTCACTGCTTACACAGCCTACATCTGTTATCCTTTAGACATAGAAACTGACCGTTAAGTGAGAAAGGAGTCTTATGATTAGGACAGAACTGAAAAAAAAGAATTAAAAGACCATCAAAAAAAGCAAGTCTTCTAGTTATAAAACATCAATCTTTTGAAATTAACCCTCCTACCACCTATGAGCAGCTGGCACAGAGGTTTTACCCAGTGCTGTTCTACTCTCATACAGGACACTCACACTGAGGGAAAGGTACCTGGGATACAGCATGCAAGGGATTAACAAGAGTGTTAGCCTGGGGCACGCTTCCTACCTGCTGCTGTAGGATTGATATTAAAGCACACTCACCTTACCTGAACCCCAAAGCAGAATGGTGGCTGTTCATCTGAGAGCAAAGGCTGCAGCTCTGACTGGGGACCTGCACCGTCTGCCCTGGGGATGTTTGATGCCTCCACCCAGACAGAACTGATGAGGGAAGAGTCTGCAGTGCAGACCTCAGGCTGCAGCAAGTGCCTCCTGCCCACAGGAGGTGTGAAGGTGTGCCCAGGTGGAGGACCTTATCGCTCCTCTCGGCTTTCTTGGGACGCTTCCCGGATAGCAGAGCTGCCCAAAAGCTGATGCGATCCCAGTGCCCCGGCCGCCCGCATGGGGGGAGATAGCACCAGGAGGGCTCACGTCTGGCCCCACCGGTGGGAGCTGGGTTTGGTGTGGAGTGGGGGGATGACAAAAGTCGTAGGAGACCCGAAGACAAAAGGAGGGACTCCAAGTATGAGCGCACTGTGGTTTATTGCTACAATGGAATCCCAGGGACTGGAGCCACGAGCAGCTTAAGACACGGGGTCTTAAGGTGAATAAACAGACGATTAGGTGAGGGTACAGAGGAAGGGTTAGGGAGGGTCCAGGGTTACAGAGCCAGTAACTTGAGGAATGGGGAGGAAAGAAGGACGAGTAAAAAGGGAAGAACAAATCACTAACTGGATAACGGAGAACTTACTAGAACTTGGGGAGTATATAGAAATTAACTGACAACTGGGTATCCAATGAGGGGATTCGGAGGTGGGCTTGTTATAACTTGGGTTACACCACAGTGATGTCTGTTTCTTGGGGGAGCCCTCCGGCTCTGGGAGCTCTCCACCAGAACTCCTTTTCTTCGGTGGTACATTCTGGGGCCCTCAAGCCTTTATTATTTATACGTACCACCCCGACAGGACCTCCTGCAGCCAGTGGCTGAGCTGCAGGAGGCGGTGGGAAGGCTGAATACCATCACAGAGGCCAAGGAGGAGTTAGAAACCTGGATCCAAACACCGTCTGCAGGGACCCACTGCCTGCATCCAAACAGCTGGAAATTCCCCTGATAACACACACAGAAGTGAGTGGGATTAGCGTGGAAGAATGGAAACTTGCAAGGGCAAGGACCTGCAGGAGGAAGAGACTTCCCTCAAACCCTGAGGAGCCCTTGCAGAACCTCTTTGCTGTTTTGCAGACCAAAGAGGATCAGGAAGCTCCCATGTGGAGCTCTGCATCTATGGGGTCTCTGACACAGGAAAGGTGTAGACCTGTTGAAGTGAGTCCAGAGGAGGCCACAAAGATGATCCAAGGACTGGAACGCCTCTACTGTGGAGACAGGCTGAGAGAATTGGGGCTGTTCGGCCTCCAGAAGAAAAGGCTCTGGAGAGACTTTCAATCACCTTACAGTACCTAAAGGGGGCCCATAAGAGAGCTGGAGAGGAATTTTTGACAAGGGTATGTAGTGCTAAGACAAGGGGAAGTGGCTTTTAGCCAAAAGAGGGTAGGTCTAGATTAGATGTTACGAGGAAAGTTTCTATTCTGAGGGTGGTGAGACACTGGCACAGGTTGCCCAGAGAAGTGGACGCCCCATCCCTGGAAGTGTTCAAGGCCAGGCTGGATGGGGCGCTGAGCAACCTGCTCTAGTGGAAGGTGTCCCTGCCTATGGCTGGGGGGTTGTAATGAGATGGTCTTTAAGGTCCCTTCCAAACAAATCATTCTATGATTGCCCTGGGATTGGGCAATGCAGTGAGAACAGGGGTGATGTCAGGGGCTGGGGGCAATGCTGCCTGCTTGGATGCAGTGGTGGTGGAGGTGTCATAGCAGGGCCGCCCCACCAGTGCCACCTGGCAGATGAGGTGGCAGGTCTGGTCCCACTGCACTGCCCACACTGCTGCTCTAGTTGGTGCTTCCAGCAGAAGGACCTGTAGGACAGAGGTGACAGCTCAGCCCCAGCCCTCATCCACCCTGGCCCTATCCCTGGCTCTGTGTCTGGCTGTACTCACTTGAACTCCCCCCAAAATTGGGAGATGCAGCATTACTTGCTGTCTCAGGGAAGGTGGAAGTTTTGGGGCATTGCTGGCCCCAGCAGGTGTCTGAGATGCCCCCAGCTGGCAGGTGCAGCCCCTGTGGGGATGGCACAGAGGCAGCTGGTGTTGGTGCCACACTCACCTGGGGACCCCAGTTAGCCCTTGCCCAGGTGAGCTGCCTGGCTGATGAGACTGAAACATTGATAAAGAAAGCCACATGCCCTCTCAAAATACCCTGAATTTTTGCAGAAATGAGCCTTTTTGCATAAATGAAGATATGGTGGGTTACTTGCATCTGGCTGACAGAACATCTCTGGAGAGTTTAGTGGCCTATGCGGTGTCAGACAAGGGGCATGGGGACCATGGTGGGGACATGAGCAGGTCTGGAGCTGGGATAACTGCAGGGATCTCCTCTGCTCAATGCTCAGCCCCTACTGGTGCTGCCCTCCTTCTAGTCTGCCAGAGATTCAAGGAGAGAAAATGAGTGCATCATAACAGGGAAATTATGCCAGGATTTCCCAGTTTTGCTGAGCTGGAGAGATCAAGGAAGCCACAGAAGGAGAAGTTCCAGTCACAGATCTGCAACTTGCAGATTCCATTTGAGTGTCTGGCAGGAACGGCCAGAACCCAAACCCCTGTGAATGAGCCCCGCTGCTGCTGCAATGACCTGTTATCTGAGAGCCAGGCTTGGACATGAAGTTGGCTAACCAGAGCTCTGAGGAAAGTCAGAACAAGGTCAGACACAGGAGAAAAAAATGAGGAAGTAGCAAGTTTTGTAGCCTGCTTTCTGCATGTGCACTGTTGAGGGGGTCTTTAGGAATTGATTATATCATACCTTTGTCAAGCAAGAATTTTGCTGTAGTGGTGTGTCCGAGGTGGCCCCCAGCTGGCAGGTGCAGCCCCTGAGGGGATGGCACAGAGGTACCCAGTGTCAGTGCCACAGTCCCCTGGGGAGCCTGGTTACCTCTTGTCCAGCACTACTGGTGAGCTGCCTGGCTAGTGAGACCCACTAGCCACAGGAACCACTGATAAAATCATGGACCCTCTCAAAAGACCTAATTTCTGCAGAAATTAGCCTATTTGGGTAAATGAGGGTCTGGTGGGTGGTTTGCAGATGGCTAGTAAAGCATCCCTGGTGGGTTGCTGGCCTGTGCACTGCCAGACAGGGGGCATGGAGACCCCCAACATCACCTTCTGTGCCAACTGTGTCAGTTCCTGCTGGTTATCAGGGAAAAGTTGTAGAATCCCTCTTCATCAGTCCCTGTCTGGCTCAGCTTGCTGGTCTGGTACTGCAGAGAGGAAAAGAGGTTATGTGCCAGGGGCTCTTGGAGATGTGGGGCTGGGGGCTATAGAGTGTCAGCTCTGAGGACTCACCAATCCATTCTTGTGGGTCCTGAGCCTGTCCTGCTGGCACAATGACCTTGCTGTCAGCCCACTGGCACAGCCTGGACAGTGCCAGGAGACAGCAGCAGCATCACCCCCAGTGCTGTGCTGGGGTGCCAGTGGGGGTAGTACCAGGAGCAGGGTGAGGGAGAAGCCAGAGCACCTCCTGCAGTTCAGGGGCCTCTGCTTGCAAGGTTGGTCACCGGCTAAAATCCGCTCTGGCAGGTGCTCAAGGGGATGTTCTGCTCTCACCTTCCTCCTTGGGGACCTGATGCTTCATTTTGGTGGGGAGGAGGTGCACAGGAGGGTCCCACCTGCTGCTGTGGCAGCATCCACTCCCAGCTCTTCACATGGACTTGAGGCTCTCATCAATGAGGATCGGACTGTCTTGTGGGAAGGGAGAGCATACCTGGCTTCTGGGAGGACTCAGCGGTGTGGGATCACATAGATGGGCCTGAGACGGGGAAATCATAAGAAAGTAAGAGCATCACAATGGGGAAATGGAAAGAAAATGAGTGCGTCATGACAAGGACATTATCAGGAACATCCAGATTTGCTGGTGCAGGCAAGGAAACCACAGAAGGGGAAGCACCAGCCACTGTGTTGTGACTTTCAGATTCCATTTAGTTCCTGGCATGGACTGGCCAGAGCCTGAACCTGCCAAAAGCCAGGCTGGCACATGCAGCTCCATAACAAGAGCCTTGAGGAAAATCAGGCCAAGACTGGCAAAATGCAAAAACAGGAAGAAGTAGCAATTTTATCTATCACTGAACTCCCTGATTAAGAGTCCCTCTCCAGCTCTCTTGTAAGGCCTCTCTAGGCACTGGGAGCTGCTCTGAAGTCTGAAAGCCTTTTCTTCTCCAGGCTGAACAAACTGAACTCAGCAGCGAGCTACAGTGAGCTTGTGAAGAGCCGCAAAGGTACCTTAACACAGTGTGTAATCCTACTGGCTCTATTTGCATCTGCAGGGTTTTTTAATAGTTTGGATTAGGTATTAATAGTTTGAAGGCTTTTTGGCCCTCTACAGATCCAGGTCCATGCCTGGCAAAACCCCTTGGATTAATGTTAAAAATTGATAGCACAGGAACCTTAGCAGTCAAGATGGGTTTGGAGATGCCTGGTTGTCTTTGCTTTGTTGGTGACACAACACATTCTCTGTGCCTGGCATCCATCTCTCAGTATGGTTTTGTAAACAGGGAGGGAACCTATTTCTTCTTTTAATTTCTTTTAGGAACAGAAGAGAAAGCATCTTTCTGGATCTTATACATTGATTTCTCAGAGAGATATGTAGTTCCTTGTACTCTAATTCACCTTAAATTAAAGAGAATTTATTCAGATGTGCTTTAAATTTTCCAGGACAAGACAGTAAGAGATACGTATCTGGACTAATTGAGCTGAGCTCTGTCATCAAAGACGCAATCCTGTTTGTCAAGGGATTAAGCCTGTTCTTTCACTGTTCTGTAAATCTCAGACCAAGGTCAGAATCAGATTTAGATATCAATTTTGCCTACGTCAGCAGAGCTAACAGGACCTGGATTCCTCTGATATTCCCTTAAGGCATCTGCAATAGCTCACTGGGATGGAAGTCACAGTTGTCTTAAAAACACTTTACATGCTCATCCCTCAATGGCCCAGAGGCTGACAGCTGTACCTGAGACTGCTGTAAACCTGCCCTCTCTGGGAAAACTCCATTTTCAGCTCACAGAAGCAGGCTGCATCCCAGCTCCTGTCTCCATGATTCTCTGCATGGGTCACTCTTATTTCCCTGTCCAAGGAAACCCAGAGACTGTGTCCTTTGCCAGCATTAGAAGTTTTAGGCCTGCTTTGTTCCAAGTCTGAATTGTAGAAAAACTACTCTGTTGTAGTGTGAATGAGACCCCTTTTTTTTGTGCATTTAAATTAAGTTAAGCTATGTAACTGTTTTCTTTTTCTGAAATAGCTTTTTTATTTTCCTTGGATTTAATTCTGTGCATTCAAGCAGAAAGTTAAACAATGTCAGACTGAAGAAAATGAATTGCATAACATGCCAGAAAGATGAACTGGGGAAAAGCTTGTTATTACATTCCCTTCTTACCTATGTCTTTAGTGTGAATTACTGGAATGTCAAAGAGAACTAACCAGTTTGGAATTTATTTTAAAATATGAATTCTCATAAAGCGGATCATTTCCTCTATGCACTTAATTTTAGTGAAGGAAAAAAGCAAGTGTTGGTATAATATTATTACAAAACATCCCTCTAGAGTGGTTAATTCTCAGAAGTTGTAACAGCTTTCTATTGCTATTTTCTTCCTGAAATTACTTCCTCAGCAAAATTGTTTAGGGCTGATGCTGAAGATAAGCATATGAATACCAACTTATCAATTCTGCCCTTTCAGAAATGATCTTTGCAGCTGATTAAAGTGAACCATGACTTGTTTTGGGAAGAAACAGAGAACTCAGTGACATTCTTGGCTCTTTGTTTTAGTGCTCCTGACTGCAGCTCTAGATGGCTTCTTGTTGCAAGGGTGAATCCATCTTTCCTTTCCATCCAGTTCTCAACACATATTTTTAAAGGCTCTTTCTCTTTTCAGTGGAGGGGAAAAGGATTTTTTAGGTGGAATTTTGACTTGTTTCAATGAGAGGGAGTTTAGGTACTGAAGAAGTTCAAGATTTGAAATGAGAGGTGGTTTCTCAAGAACTCAAAATCCCAGAAACCATCTTTGATTTATAGTTCTGGTACTAATGTTTTATAATCCATGAATGTTACTGTTGTGAGACTACTTGCATTTTTAATATTAAGTATATAGGTAATTTTTGAATAGATTTAGGGCTGTAGATTATTAGCATAAAATAAACAATGAAATGAATGCAAAATAAACAAACAAATTTCTAACAGGTATCTCACCTGCCTGTGAAATGCTGCTGCTCTCTGAGATGAAGCCCATCAGTGCAACTCATGGTTGGGTCTAGTTCAACAAAAAATGCAAGAACAGTTCAGTGGAACAGAACATGAAATAACAAAAAGTATTCTGAAGAATACCAAGTGCCATCTCCTTGAAAACCATACACTTAAGTGCTGTATTTTCTCTCATCCTTCTATTAGAGATAATTGATTATAACTCTGTTCCTCCTGAATCATCCTTTCTGGAATTCGACAGCGCAGTATAGAAACAAGCCTGACAGATGTTCTCCTTTACATCAGTTTTCTGTCAGAGCAGCTGTGTCCTTTTTGTGAGGACTTTAGTTAAGGGCTCCTCCCAAGTATGATTCAGTTTAGCTTGATCCCCGTTTCTCCTCAAAAAGCAGTACAGCAGTGCCAATGGCTTCTGCAGTGCTGATGGTCAGGTGAGCTGTGACAGCGGGAGGTCTTCAGCAAGTGCACATGTGTGTCCTGCTGCCTTGAATCATTTCTGCCTCTTGTTTCTCTGCCTTGCTTACTTTCTTCTTCCTCCTCTTCCCATCTCACTTGGGTCATGCTCTTCCTTATTTACTTACCTTCATGAGCTCCCTTCATTTTTTCCCTTTAGTGTTGACATCACAACTTTCTAAGTTTATAATCATAATCGGTACATTCTTTTTCTCCCATTCCTTCTCCACTGTGTTTATAGCTTTCAAACTCTACCAAACACCTATACCTTTCAAAACTGCTGTCTCTCTTTTCCTGGATGTGCAAGAAAGAGTTCTATGTTGCAGTTTGCATTACTCCGATGTAGCTCAGTATCTTTTTCAATATCTGTTGAGACATACAGAAGCATCTCCATTTTCTGGTGTGTTTGTTATCAGAACTCTTGAATAGAAGCAGCAATATTTTTCAAGTTACTGTTACATGGGGAATTGGATGTTTGGTGAGCAGCCTTCAGCAGCAGCTTGGCATTTTAGAGTATTACAAGCTCTGGCATGAACACTTGAGAACTTAAAAGAACTGGTTTTCATTCTCATTACATTCCATTCTCATTGCTGTTCCTGAAGTTTCAGCTATTTAGGCAGAAGAAGGGTCATGGGAGCAGTAGAAAATTGAGCCAAATAAGCAGATGGGTTCTTCCAGTCCAGCTGAAATAACAACTCTTCATATAGAAGGTTCAAAGGGAAGACTTCAGAGCTAGAAAAAAAATCTACATCACTTGCTATGTCTGAGATCTTAGTGCTTCCTAGTGGGCATCACAGAGAATTCCTCAAGGAGGGAGAGGCTGCAGTTGAGTTAGAAGGACTTCACCAGCCAAACACTGATTTCAGGGTATTTTTTTATCCTTATTGGCTATGAGGCATTCAGATGTAAAGCTCTGAGTAGCAGTGACTGAACATCTGCTCAAGAGTAATGAACCCAAAAGGACAATAACTTTAGAGGGAGATGAGGTCACACCATTCTCAGGAATGAGAGCAATTCTCATAATTTTGCAAGTTCTTGTGTGCAACAGCCTGAAAAAGGACCTATGAGCCAGAAGAAAAGACTTGTTCCTTGCCTGAAGTATGCACTCTCCAGGTAGAGATGTGCTGCACAGGAGAGCAGGTGGGGTTTTACAACATAGCAAGAAGTACTGAGCTTACAAACAGAAGAGAAATGGTGAGTGTGAGCTATGTGAGGGATGATGAACGGATTTTCTTTGCTATAGCCTGGGTCAAAAAGCAAGAGGAGAGGCAGAAAAGCCTGGACTAGCTGGTGGCATCCTGTTATCCCCACTTTTTCAGCTGGATTCTATTGCTTCTGCAAGATGGGTTACTATAAGAAAAGAAATCAGTGTAATTGTCAAGGAAATTGTTTTCTGGGGAAAAGTGGTTAAATGAAAAGAATGATTCTGGAGAGTATTAAATGTGGCATAACTAATAATGAGCACTACAGATGACAAATATACCAGCCAAAAATATAAATAAATGGAAATCTAAATATGTGCTACTTAATAATTTTTGCTTTTTCCTAGATAGCATCCAAAATAAAAACTGTTCAGAAAAGATGGAAAATTAAAATGAACAATCAAAAATTTGCTGCACTTGGGAGTGAGCAGCAACATCCAAATGTGGCTGTTCATTGCCACAGGGTTAGGAAGAAGGTACACAAAAGGAAATGGATGATGTCTCCAGGGGTCCCAGAAGAAATCTGATGTCCTTCTTCACCTGTGCTGCAGGACACATTGCTGACAGGTGTGGCCAGTGCATGTCCTTGCTGTGACACTGCTGTGGAGCTTGAGCTGGAGAAATGCTGCTGCTGTTTTTTGTAGCTCCATCGAGAAGACACGGGTGCTCTGCCCAATTAAACCAAGTGCTAGCAAGATGTGACTCTTAACATGGATTACACAGAATTCATGAGCAAGTGAGCTGTGTTCGCTGTCATCTGGTGGATAAAACCTTTTCAAATATTCTCTTTCCTCCCAGACTGCAGTTCTATATGCTTGGTCTGTATAAAATGTTCTTGGAAGGGAAGCATAGGTAAATATCCTTTTCAGATATTTCCAAGAGATTGAGAGTTATTCCTTATCCTGCCCTCTCTGTCTCTATGTATTCAGCTAGCTATGAAGTCCTCATTTTTCATCACATTCTACAGGCCCTTCTGGAACAGAATGCTAAGCAGAAGCTGTTTCTCTTAAGATGATCATTAAAATTAATTGTTCAGAAATTAGGCAGCAAGTAAAATTTGCTGTCAATACTTACCTGAAACAAAAGGGTTTTTTTTTATTTTAACCAGAAAATAATTACATTTTGAAGTGTGCATTGTTAGCTGCATTCCAGTGCATTTAAAAGCTATGGCTATTTTCAAGGAAGTTTGTTGTGGCCCCTGGATTCCTATTTGTCCCCTGTTTTGGGCTGTATGTTTTCCAGAAATGACTTACAGTATATTTGCATATTTTGAGCACAGATGTATTCCCTAACTTTCTCTGGCTGTATGCATTATTTGTGACTGGTTTCTTTAATTTGAATGGAGCAACACAAAAAATCCAGTGTAGAAAACACTGGAACATATGTATAGCTTGAAACCAGACTTGATTAAAGACACGCATATTGTGGAAAGGAAAGATAACTCATTCTTGTACTGCATAGCTGGCAATCAGAAAAGGAAGATGGAACTGCTTATCCTTATTTCTTCAGCCTTTGACAGCTGGGCCGAAAAGCTGAGTCATATTAACTGACTGTTGGCAGGTAGAATAGATTGGGCCAAGCACATTCCATGAAATATGTAAAGTGCAATTAATCTCCACAGAAACCGTAAGGTTTTCAACAACACTTTGACATAATGGTGATGCATTTAGACTGCTTTAAGCTACATTTGTCCTGTCATTTATGTAAATCCTTTATTGCAACTGTTTTCTCTCAGGTGTGGACTGATCGATATTTAAGAGGTTTTTATTATCTCCAAGTATTTCACCCAAGAAGAAGTTGTAATTTTGTTGGTTAAGCTATACTGTTTGGCTAAGTTATGGGGATTTCAGAGAGAACTTTGTATATTCAAGGGTGGGATGATGTCATCTGCTTTGTACATCAATTCTATAGCCTGGGGACTTGGGTTTTGCCATGGGGAGCTGTGTGTCAGTCCCACTGTAGCCTCTGTTATTGCTGTGTGTGTCTGCAAACTCTTATATTATGTTTGCTGGGTCACTCAGGACCTACTCTGAAAGACTTCTAAATCAGAGAAAATCGGATTACTGAGATGGGTTTGGGTAAGGTCTGGAAGGAGCACGCCTGCTCCCAGTGGAGGAACAGAGGATTGTCTCTTGCTCTGACAGTGGGCATATTCTACTTTTGGATTATTAAAAGCGCAGTAAATCTAAGGTAGACGAGGACTGATTAATGATGGTGCACAGAAAGAAATGCTGTTGGTAGCAAACACCACCATTGAGGATGAATGCAGACAATAATAATTTTTGATGCTAACAGCATCCTTAGGAGAAATGTAAGAAGCCAGAGGGATTGGCATGATGTCTGCTGCTTACTTTCCTGTTCAGCTGCTATGCCTTAACATGGCCAAACCAGCTTTGGATCTGAGTTTTGGAGGGGCTTGCAGGTGAGTCTCCCAGTTGTCAGTACCTTTCAGAAAGGTGGGTAGGAGGCTGTGCATGAGAAACAAACAAACAAACAAATAAATACAGAGGAACCCTCGTAAGATTGGTTTCTTTGGAATAGTCTTTGGCCACAGGAGGGCAATACTGTTCTATAATAAATTTGGCAAGCTTTATTCCCTGAAAGTCTGGTTTGTCAACAGGTACCTTAGGGGGGAATGGGATTGATCATAGTTAACAATCATCAAAATTGTATTGATCAGGAAGTGGATTTATGCCTTCAGCTATGTTTGCAGGGGCTCAGCAGTTGGTTCTCCCAATCCTCCTTTCCAGAAGAGCAAATTGCAGCACAGAAACAGAGCTGTGATGACATCTAAGGAAGTACTGCTGCTGCATCCCTGGTTGAGGTTGATACTGTCAACAGGTTTGTGCTGTCCTCCCTTCCACCATCTCAGCTAAGGCCAGGACCAGGAGGGGCACAAGCAATACAACAGCGACTATGGCAGCCCCCCTAGTACTCCTGAAGGGTTCTGTGCCCCTTGCCTCTCATCTGTTTCAACCTCAAGTAAAGAGAATTTTAACTGATAATGGTGAGAATCTCAGGGTGTGTGACTGTCTCTAATACTGGTAGGAGTATTCAGCTGGGACAGGTGGATTTTATTTTTCATTTTTCCTTCAGAAACTTTTTGTGTTTTCCCCAGAGGCTGGGGGCATGTTCTTCTTTACTAGAATCCAGGCACAGGAGCAGGAGTCCTAACTTATTAGGTTACTGATTTATGCCCTGGTTCTTTGTTGATTCATGCCCTTGCTCTTAGCTGGTCAGATAAATCTCATTAGTAAGAAAATTCTCCAGAGAAGCAAGTGTTGCGGGTTTTAATTCCCCAAAGCAGATGAGAGAGTTGAGTGTGCATTTTGTGGCTCTTAGAATAGGAGACAGCAGTGTTTGGTCTTATGAGAGAAACTGAAAGCTCCACTGTGTTCTTTATGAAGATTAATCTGCTAAGAGTGCTTTGAGAGCAGGGGATTTAAGTTCTAAAGGGAGGGAAATACTTGGTTTGCAAAGATGAAGAGTTTAGTTTGAGAATGGTGTTTGGCAGAGTCAGACATGTGAGTACATTTGAGTGCTTAATACGTCACTTAACGTACTTCGAGTACTTCTATATTCATATGAAAGTAATTTGTGCTGTCTGGGTGTCTCTTGAGTTTGGAGACAGCTGTACTCCCCAAACGAACAGAGAATTACAGGGAGCTTTCTAAGGGCAGACCCTATCATCAGTGTTAGTAGTATAACAGGAAGAGTCTTCAAGAAAAATTAAAGTAATATTAAAAGTTAAAAAGGCATATTTATGAAGAATAGATTGCTAGCTTCCAAGCTAGCCTTTGGGTCATCTGAAAATGAAAATATTTCAGAAAATGAATGCTGCCCTTTTAGCTTTTATTTCTGAATAAGGGCTCAAAGAGCTCCCCTTTTGAAAGGCAATTCTTCTGAGTGATATTTTTCAGTTTTTAGTTTGCACACTGCTTCTGATGGGTCTGTGAATGCTGGAACTCTTGTCTTTAGCTTTTCTTTAGAAGGTGCTATACTTCCACTGAATGTGTCTAAGGAAAGAAAGAACATTTACATCAGGTTTGTCTTAAATGTCAATTTATTTATTTTATGCTTTACATTTTAAAGTGTGTTTTAAGTATCATAATTGAGAACATAATGTTTTGCATTGCAGGAATAAATGTTATGGCTTTTATTTTTAAATTTGTCTAAGGTGAACTGAAAGAAATCTGACAGTTTCAAGGTGATTGACTTGGCAAGGAGGCCAGGAACCCAAGGAAGAAGGCAAGTTCTTTGCAGGGTTTGTGGCCCAAACTGGCAATTATAATCTTCCAAACTACTGAGTATTTTGGGAGTTGGTATCCTCAAGTGTTCTGAAAAGGAGAGGAATTCCTTCAGGTGAGTGACAGCCAATCTCTTTCTGGCAAAGGGTGGACAATGATGATACAAACCATGATGTGATGAAGTCTTTCCAGCTAATTTTTTTTTTCTAGGGGAAATGTACATTTTGCACTTAGACACCTAGGTAAGACTCCTTTTATTTCATTTTACCTATCACTCAATTTGTATGTGCAGTGAAGATAGAACAAGTGGAGCTCATCACCCAAGGCTGTTGTGCACTTTTGAAAGTATTTAGGGAAATCCCTTTCTCACTTTACTCCATAGTCACTTTTTCTGCTCAAACCACTACATTAAAAATCCCATTATTGACTATATTGTCTTATCCTGAAGTATTGAACAAGAGTTAGAGTAGTGCTGCTTTCAGTCTTTGTGTTTTCTAACACTTAAAACATGTGAAAATGGTCATGTTAAAATGATTCTGATGTTGCTTCCACCTGAAGTTTTTTTCCTGCTCTCTACCACACATCTAGTGTATTCCTAGGTAGACTTGTATTTTCTGTCACTTCAGGAGAAACCATGAACAGTCAAATGTCAACTGAATGTCAGAGAAATGGCCCTTATAATGAAGTCTATTAAGGTGTCCAATAGCCCTGTGCAGAAGAGAAGATAAACTTGCTTTGTGACCTTTAGGACAAATCAAATAAAACAATAAAACACACAGAAAGTAATGCCCTTCATGGGGTTGAAGCAGATGGCCAAGTGCTGGTAGAAGTTTTTGGCTTTTTTGTTGTTTATATTTTTCTTTTGTTTTTTAAATAATTTACAAAGATTATTACTTCATATGCTTATTTTTGTTGCGCTTTTGAGTGTTAGTAGGCAAACCCACTTTTTTCATTCTTTTGATCCTTTGTTTTCATTATGATCAACCTTTTTTATGACTAATCATGTCGATATTTGCTGTTTCTTTATTCACTGATTTAGAGACTAGAAGAGACCATTAGGATTGTCTCATCTGACCTCTTGTACAAGCCAGACCAGGGAACTGAACTCCATAATTCCACGATAGATTCTTATTGAGATAAGAAACACAGCTTTTAAAATGACATTACATTTTGTTTCAAGACTTCCAGTGACAAAAGCTCACTATATTATCTGGTAAGTCTTTGAAATCCCTAATTATCTTCACTTATGAATTGCATCTTCTGTCTATCCTGGATGTAATTAGTGTCAGGTGGCTGCTGTGGCATCTGGATACATCTGTTTTTCTGCTCAGGAGAGAATACTTGAGAAGACTGACAAAGAATAACTTGTCTTGTTCCTTCTGGACCCTGATGCCTTTGGCAGTCCAGCTGAACTATCCACAAATATTTTTGGTTTGAACTCGGAAAGCTGTCCACACCAGGATTTTACAGGTCTGTGTTTTGAAGGTAGGTGGGACAGAAAAATTAGCATTCACAAAGGCTAACTTTATTCAAGTGTCCAAATGTTCCTTTGTCAGCAACAAAATAGAATTATATTTCCAAATCCCTAAGTTAAAATATTTGAAGTTAGGTTTCTGATTATCCAGGTCCCAGGAGGACGCTATATAAATATTCCATAGGGTCCGTAATATCCTCTTCTAAGAGGTTTAATTTTGTTCCCTTCTCTTCGGTAGCCTTTAGGCTACACATGGGGGACTATTTGAAGGAAGTGTACTTCCAAAAAGAGTGGATTGACTTGCACTGAAAAGCCTGTCAATAAAGAAAAAATCATTTACACCTGCAATACTGGTAGTTTTCTTACCTCCTGCAGATGAATTCCTAGCTGGAGAGTGCTGGGTGCCTATTCATGCTTGTAGATGAGGGAACAGTTCTATTGATATAGGTCAAGGACATTTAAAGTCTCTAATAATCAATTACATAAACTAAAATCACCTCTGACCTCAGTCTGCAGAGATGCTGTGTACCATTTATTTAGGCTATTGTGCTTCGTGAATAGCTTTATATTCTTTTTTCAGAGTTTTGTTGTTAGGTTTGGTTTTGTTTTATGCTTTCATCTCATTTGGTGATGAGCAAGCACACTGCGTGTGGGATTGTTTCTGAGCTCTAGAAGTACGGTTGTGCTTTGTCACTTTTCACTTACACAAGTGACATTCAATCTAGAGAAAAGTATTATTCCTAAACATTGGGACACATGAATTATTGGTATTTATTGTTACAAAGAACAGTGTGCTTTAGTGAGCCAGCTGTTCAACACAACCTATCAACTTAAGAGACCAGAGAGGTTTTCAACAACGTGGCTAGCATATGCTGGAGGAGCATGATTTTTTTCTCTCAGCTTTCCCAGAACTGGTGATATATTCCAGTAAAAGCCTCTCATGTCTTCTATTGAAATCTCAATAGAAGCTAAAAGTTTCTGAGCAATGCTGTCTTTGGCTAATGGCTTGCTACTAATTCAGTTCTCCTCATGCACAGAACTATACTGGCTGACAACTGCTGTCACCACAGGTAAACAAAAAGAATCCCTGTAATCTAAAGTAGAGGAAAATGATGCTCATGGTAAAATCTTCTTGGCTGTTTTATGACTTTTCAGGGATGTCATAAGAGTCTTAAAATAATAGATGTTTCAATCATAGTTGGAATTAAGGAGAAATAAATAAAATTGACCACTTAAAAGATTAATGTGCTGTTGCCAGCTCTGGGAGTGATCTGCTCTTTATCTTTAGAAAGGCTTTTCATCATTTTTCTCTTGTATACTGTTGTCAGTTAAAAGGGTGAGCCTTTGGGATTGGCGCCCTCTCAGTGCTCTGCTGTTTGATCACACCCACTCCTTTTCTTTAGTGGCTTATATGTTCTAGCAGACAAATGCTAACAGGAAGCTCCAAGGCTGTAGAGACACACAAATCTGTACTCTTTTGCCATTGATTTTTTTTTTCAGGTGTTATTTTCATCACAAGACATAGCCAGTGGATCCCCAAAGCTGTGTCAAAGGCTGATCCTTGGTGACATACTGCAATAAGGGGTGCTTGTTTCTATTTGTTAGTTAGCTATTCCAGGGGAAAAAACCCAAAGCTGCTTAAGTTTTTAAACCTATTATGTGGTACTCCAAAAGGTCAAGTTGCTGTTCTTTTTAAATACAATTTAATTGAAAATGGACAGTAGCCTGGATCTTCTTGAGGCATAATGAAGTAGACTATTGATATGCACCATGTGTCCCTGATTAAAATCAGAAGGCTAGGAATGTTCAGCCAATTACGCAATTTGTGAGACATTGCCCAATTAGTTTAGGACCATGCAGAAGTAGGTACACAGAAAGATACTTTGTGTGTTCCCTGTAAGCAAAAAACCCCAAACTACAAAGTGCTGCATTATGTCCAGGCTGATAAAGCCAATTAATTGTTTGAAATCTCTTGTTACATTTTATTTATCTCCCAGAAAGATTTGTCTGTAGTATAAATTTACAGTATAATATAATAATTTCCAGTTAAATGTGACAGTAAGGAAATAGAGATAATAATGCAAAGAAATGCAAAGAACAGGAACCAAGAATATAGTTTAACATCTGGAAAAATCCTCTTATTTTGTGTTGTGAATGTAGCAGTTCCTGCCTGCTTCATTTTACAAATCTAAGAGCAGGTGTTGTTGCTTAATTCTCTAGTTAAAAGAATAACATTTAAAGAAGTACAGATGTGGTTTTTGTGATTAATGAATTTTGTATCATCTTAAGGAGGAAAATATTCACTGTGGAAGATGTTTATAGCCACAGACAAATAACTCCATGTCTTTCAAGTTTCAGCTTTGTCTTTATGGTTTATCACTTTGTAGAGACCCTTATAAAGTACAAAGAAACTTCTAGTGATGTAATATTTTGCAAGAATGTGCCTGAGCATGAATCTACCAAAAATACAGAACAATCTCTCAGTGTGTTTGAAACATCAGAATTATATTTTTAAATAATTTTTATTATAGAAAAAGGAAATGTTTAATTATCTCTAGCTCTGGAGTCACACGTAGGACGTTCAGCAGATTTGTGCAGTTTGTTACAGCTGCAGTTGTTTCTAAACTGAAGGAAATATTGGCACTGGCAAGTAAAGATGGGATAGCGAGCAATTCAGCCTCCCCCATGGAAAAGAAACACATTGCAGAGGCTCTAGCTGAAAATTGAAGCTTTGTGTAGTTTGCTTAGCTGGTTATAAAACCTGCTTCAGAGCTCCTGAGTGTCTGAAAACCAGGTTGATTTAATCACGGACTCAGGGGCTTTATTCACATGAGCAGGAGAATTAAAGTTCAGCTACTTTGTTGTGGGCTAATCGTTAATCCCAGGGTGGCTGGTGCCGAGGGGCCGGAGAGATAGGGCTCCAGGCGATGAAGGATTTTTGGCAGCCTGATGTTCATTGCATTTGTGCTGAACAAGGAAGCAGCTGGAACAAAAAAACAGCAACCATGAATCCTTCGGGGAGTTTATCAGGTCAGAATTAAGGAGTTTGTTTCTCTGGCCAGCCAAAAATTTTTGATGGAAACTGATTCTTGTAAGGAATGCAGTTGCACAGTGGAATCTGACAAATACCTATTGGATATTTATTTTGCTACGAGGGGCAGCAAACAGGGACATTTACTTGTGTCCCAGTCCTGTCCCTAAAGAAATTTTAAGCCCCTCTGAAGAAATTTTAAGTAAGCTGTGAGTTGAAGGTGCCTTCATACAGGAGTGGGTAAGCAAGGCAAATTCCATATGGCTGAGGTGGATACTCCGACAGTCAGACCAGGGAGCTAACAGAGGTTGCATCCTTCTGTGTGTTGGTTTAGCTTTACTAAAAAGCTACCTGGTCATCCCAGTCTCTGGTTTGGGTAGTCACTTCTCCTGTAACTTTGAAGGCTGTTTGGTTGCTTAGAAAGTACTCATTAACTCTGCTCATTATTTTTGTTATTTTCTGGGCTGTAAAAGCTGATACTGACCCTTCCTGTTGTTTTCACGTACAAAATTAAGATAGACATAAAACTGTTTCTTTAACTGGTTCCTCTTTATTCAGATATCAGAATGTTGTGGTTTTAGTAGAAGGGAGGGGGCCATAAAGATGGCTCCTGTGAGAAGTTTCTGGAGTTCTTCACTATTTCCAGCAGAGCCAATCTCTGATGGCTCTGAAGATGATAGACATGTCACTGGCCATGTTTGGGCCAATTAGAAAGGTTAGTTACGCTTCTGTGATGACATATTTAAGGAAAAATCAAAACAAAATGCACACACACGCAGCTGCTTTTAGTTAGAGAAGGAGGAGGATGTGAGAACATGTGAGGAAAAACAACATGGAGGCACCAAGGTCAGTGGAGAAGGAGGGAGAGGAGGTGCCCCAGGCTCTGGAGCTGAGATTCCTCTGCAGGCCGTGGTGAGCCCATGGTGAGGCGGGGTGTCTTCCTTGCAGTCCATGGGGTCCATGAGAGATGCAGAGCCACCTGCAGTCCGTGGGTGAGGTGCCAACATT
>VYZT01062570.1:0-15105 GCA_013400735.1 Pomatostomus ruficeps | reverse complement strand
ATTTTTTTTTCTTTTTCCCCCCTCTCCTTCCCTCATCTGCCCAGCTGTGGCAGGGGAGAGAACGAGTGAGTGGCTGCCGTGAGTGCCTGGCACTTAGCCAGAATCAAAACCACAACACAGAATATACTTTACAAACCCCTTTTTCTTAGCTTTGTACCATTTACAACTAAAAATAATGAAAAATAAATCCCACAACATCGTATAATTTACAGTAGCCATGAGGTTCTTATACAAACACTCTAAGTCAACAGTGCAAATATTAGATTAGATAACAGAAACTTTAGGCATTCTCCTACCCTCCCTGCCATATTTTGTTTCCAGTGTGATGTGGGAAGAAAAGAAGAGCCCCGGGCAGGTCTCTAACTTTCAATGTTTAGGAGAAAGCAGCATGCAAAGCACGCAAACACTCCGAATACAAATAGGCACAGCCGTGAACATGCTGATATATGACACACATTTCTCAGGCTGCTGTTACTGTTTCCCTGGAAGGCACTAAAACATCGAAATGCCCTCTTCCAAGTAAGGATCAAATCAGAATTTCCTAAATGTTTCACACTGCCAAATGCTTCACAAGTCTGTCCATTCCATCAGGAACGAGCAGCAGCACTCTCCTCTTGGTGGCAATTTTGCATGACTGATACACTGATTTTGTAGGTCTTCTTCTGTTTTAACATATTGACCATATCTTTTGCAAAATGAGGGATGTTTCTCCAGGATTGGAGTCTTAGGTCCTTTGGTAGCAAGTGCTATATAAACCTTTTCCTATAGCTAGAGGTTTTATGAGGTCTTTCTGCCTTGCAGATTTTCTGTGGGAGATCAGAGATTTCATATCTCAAGAAACTTTTTTCTCTTTCTGGCCATCTATTTTTTTGTGATGACAGTAAGAGCATAATCATCTTCGAAATGTCAACTCTTCTTTCTTCTTGGACAGAAAATGACCAATAGTGCTACAGTTCACTAGGGAAGACAGATGATACTATCTGTCTTATTTTCAAAGAAAATAAGTAAAAGAATAGATACGAACTGTGATTATAAATGCTGAAGTTACCATTTCCTGTTATAAAACTAGATCAAAATACTAATCACTGTGTATGAAGTTGTTACTGCTAAAGAGCATAAATATATTAAATTAGATCAATGATAATTACTAGAATATTAAAAATTGGTTTTACTTCCACAAGTACCTGCTAAACACATATCCTAGCTAGTTTCAGACTGTCAGTTTACTTTTATATTGTTTGCAGCTTAGAAAATTTTGCGAGTTTTTATCATTGTCCACAAAATCATACTTGGTGAATTTAAATTTGTATTTTGTGTGAAATTTGTATTTTGCTTGTTTCCTCAAAGTCACACCGTTCTTCACATCTGATGTACTCATATATTTTCTTTAAATTTTGTGTCACCAGGAAACTGCATTGACGTAATTTTAATTTGATTGATGTAATTATTAAAAATATTAAGTGACATCACTTCCAAGACTGATACTTCAAAAACTCTAAGAAGTAGAATCCTGCCATCCCTGTCAACTCTCCAATTCCTTATTTTCTTAGAAAGTTTGCCTTGATTTCTGAATCTTACTTTTAAGGCAGTATTACAGGTTTTGCACCACATTCAGTGCTTTACTGAAAGATTAGATCTATTTTCTATCTGATTGTGAAATTCCTGGGTCTTAGCTCTCACCCCCACATCTTCATTCTTTAAAAGACACCTGCCACTTGCCAAGTGCTTTATGCTTTACTTTGATTGTAGTAATAAGCTGAAAAAGCATGCCTGTGATTATTTACCAGACTTAAAATGTAATTCAAAGGAGAAACTGCAGCTTTCTCTTCTAGAAAATCTAAGTTCAATCTACCAGATAATCATGTATTTAGGGTTGTGATAACAGATGCATAGTGTCTATGAGTCACCCATATTTTTTTTATGTCAGATCCAAAATTATAGCTCTCTTTTCATAATTTGTCCTCCAGAGTCTTGCCTCCAGAGGAAAAAGGTGAAGGAACAGCATCTGAATATTAAATACCATGTGGAGAACATGACAATTCGCCTTTCCTGTGTTGGAATTAGAGTTTAATTACAATCAAAGAACCCTTCAACCTAAATTGCAATTGCAGATTTTACAGTAACATCTGATGGTTCATGTCTTCCAAGGAGTTTCGTAGAATGATTTGCATCAGTTTATACTCAGTTTGCTAATAATACTTCTCGAAGAAAGAGCTCCAGCAGAGATGATGGGCAATGCTTTGGAAATCCCCAGGTCTTCACTAGTTCTGAATTTGTTACTCCTTCAGTTTTCAGGTATAATATTGTTCCACAGCTGTGCACCCCTGATAGCAAAAGTCTGTTTTTTACGTCAGCCCTGCGCAGAAAAATCTGAAGCTGTAGTTCTAGTGAATTGTCATAGCAAATGGTGCAGTTTCTCTGCTCAAGCAGGTCACCAGGTATGCATATTCAGTCTATAAGAAACCTGTATTATTCATCTTTGGACAAAATGATAGTGTGGTATACCAATAAAGATATTACACTGCTACCAGCCTTCACCTACATCAATATCTTATAGTTTTATTTTTTGTGATGAGAGAATTGGTTAGGATACATTATTTACTTTTAGCTACTTGGCCAACTAGAAGTGTTTCAGCTGTGGATTTGGGGTCTTAACACAAATTGGATACAGAAGGAAATGACATCTCTTTTAGAAAAGCCAAGCTCCTTTCTGTATAATAACAGAACAGGAGAGAAAGTATGAGCAGGCTCAGGTAGAATTAAAAATAAAAAACAAGAATAGTGAGCATAGCAGGTTGGTTTCATGTAGATACAACCAGATTTTTCACCCCAAGATACAAAGGAAAAGCAAATTTTTGTTTGCATGTATTACGTAATGAATTGTAACTGATTTTGCCCCTCTAATTTGAGAATACTTTTTTCTGAAATTAGCAGGGGAGAAATCCAGGCCTAAATGTTTCATTGTTTCCACTGTGCTCTTGATTTTATCTGAATGTTGGCTTGTATGGCAACACTGATAGAGAGCCATCCTGCTTACATGAAGGGCATTGTATTCCTGTTAAACTCATTTTACACCAGTGTTAGTGAAATATAAACCAAGCCTAACCTTTGTCTTTTCCTCACCTTCAAAACTGGCTTAATCCTGAATTATTTTCCTAAGGGTTGATGAGTAATAAGTCATGAGCAGTTGTGTAGCACTTCTGGATCCTCACAATGAAAGCCTAAAAGAAGGTTAGCCCCTAAACTGCATTTAAATTTCCTCTGTAGTTTAACAGTCACAAAGCTTTTTACAAATATTATCAGTCGAGTGCTCAGAACATGGGGAAATACAGCCCATTTTTCCAAGGGTTATTTCAAGGGAGAGCTCATGTACCCAGCATCTTATTCTCTCCAAGCTGGGAAGATACGGAGATGCCCTAAATCCTGACTATGCTCCCCATCCCATAGTGCTTGTTCCACATGCCTTCACAGCAGGTGTGTTTAGTTGTCCCCCTCATCAATTTTAAATTCAAAATGGATACATTTGCTTAAATTCTTTTTTCTACAAGCATCTCCAAAAAGATTAGTATCACCAAGCTCACCCTGAATGACTCCCAGCTGATGAGCACAAACAATATGACTTGGAAGCTCCAATTTTAAGATTGCTTTAATACCTCCAAGCTGATCACAGCCGTTCACAGCTGCTTGTGTACCAGTTATACATCTAAGTGCTGTCCTAGTTCTTCTCCCACCTGTTTATGAGAGTGCCTCTTTACAGCAATCATTTTTTATACAAAAGTGTCCTGTTTCAGTGCCCTTACTTCAAAGTGACTGCTGCCAGAGGAAATACACCAGTGTGAATACTTTAGATTGCTATGGAAATGCTGGAATAAGGAGTTTGACTGAAAGCCATCAAACAATTCTGCTTATTGAGAATTATTTTTTTTATCTCCTTGCAGACTATGTGTTCTCTTCAATTTACATCCCAGTGGGCTGTTGATTGGTAAGTGGCACGACATCAGAGTGGTCAGCACACCAAAGTGCTTGTTCTCTGTGTGCCACGGACTCTGGAGATTTTTAAGATTTGACAGGTGGTAGCAGCAGCAATTTTGAGAGAACAGTGGTTTCTTCATCAAGCACAGCAAATCCAACCAGAAGTGCCCTTTTCTCTAGGCATGTAACTTGCCTGAATTTAGTGGGGAGGGGTAGAAAACATCATAGAATGATATCATAGAAATGTATAGGGAGGCTTTCTTCAAGAAGAAAGAAATGCCATAAAGACAGCTTTGAAACCATGATGTTGATGAAGATGTGTAAATGTATCGCTTTTCCTTTGATGCTTCAAAAATACAATTTTCAACCTTTTGACTGGAACATATTTGAAACAATTTTGCTTCTCATCAGACCTCTGTCAGATATTCTTTAAAAAGGCTGTTTGGCAGATGTGTGACACAACACATACAAAAGGCCTTAAAGCTTTCAGGACAGTGTCTGATGGCTGTGTGAGCTACTGGCCAAATGGGCAATTGCAAACATTTTGTGGCACGTTTTGCTCTCTGTTGTTGTATCACCTCTGCCTTCCCATGTCTGAAACAAGGCCGCTGAGGAAAGGCTTGGGTGTATGTGTTAATATCTCCTGTTCTTACAAAGGAGTTCAAACAGCAAGGCTGAATCCACTCCCATAACGGATTTCAGAGAAAAATGTGAAGCAAAAATAGGTTGCTGACACTTTATATGCATTGAGAGGCATTAGGTTTACAAAAATGCCATTAATCTGTTATGAGCTATTGGCTTTCTGGTAATTCATCCATTTTACCATTCATTGTATTCTGTCCCAGCCAAATTATCAGCATTTCAGAACAAAGTGCCAAAAATCAGCTCAGGCAGTGGTTTACAACTCACAGAAATGGGGCCTATTAAATTCATAAGAGCTTTGGAAACCAACCTGTGCAAGTCTAAGTACATCACAATTTCAGAGAGGCAACAAGCATTACACTTTTTTATTGCTATTTAACCAGTCAATAAACGAGGTCTCTGGAATATTTGAACTCTTAAGGCTTTAGACTGTACTGTCTTGTAGATAACTAGCTTTACTGAAGATCAATGTAAAACCAAGTGTACTCATAATTTATGGTAAAGATTTTGACCTCTGGAGAATGTTTAAAGATTTTAAAAGAGAAAACTCACAATGTTGGCATATTAGATCACTATAGCTCTTCTGCATTTTCAAGGATTTTTTTATGGTTGAAATATTAAATGTAATTTTCAGTAATATGCTTTAATGCATGCACATTGTTTTATGGTTGCTTTCAGCCAATTTAAAAAATACAGAGTACTTACATATGTTCATTAATAACTATGCAAATATGATAGTTTAAAAGAATGTAATTTATTTCTTCTAAATCGGTATCACAAAGACCAAAACTGTATTTGGAGTTTTAAATAAATATCTTTTTTGTTGTTATGTAGAAGGGAAAAGTCAAATGAGTGAGGTTCAAACAGCAACAGACATTTCGTGAGATAATGCTGCCTAGTAATGTAATTGTTGTCAATTCTGACAAGCTGGGTTAAAAACCTGGAAAATCTCTGTTCAATACAAAATGCTTCACCCCTGTCAATAGCTATTAACATAACAATATTTGCTCTTCCTTCTAGGCTTTTGAGCCTCTCACTTTTGTGTGCTGGTTTTCCCATCTTGAGGCTCCATCAATAAGTTCTCAGTGAGCATTTCTACACTGTTAATGTATGTAATTATCAGATATTTTTTATTTCCTTATCTAAAAAGGATGTCTTACAACAGTACATTTCTTCTCTCAGATGAGTGTATAAATTTTGGATTTTAGTGGATTACACAATGTTTTTAGAGGAGTTATTAATATAATTTAGAGCAATTAAAAAGCTTATACTGTTTCAGCACATGTTCCTCTATTAAGAGCAGGCATATATTTTGACTCTCATATCCTCAGTCCTTTAGTTCTGCCTGTGTAACAAGCAAAGAAAGAAGCATGCCTGTGTAAGTGGCAAAACCAATTATGGCAAAACCAATTATTACCACGAGAGCTCTGTACTTCCTGGCCACGTGTGCCGGAATCTGGCACTAGGGGAAGGCCAAGTGAAGGATTTTTTTCTGTAATGTGACTCTATCCTCTGGAGAAGCACTGTGCTGTAGTTCCCCAGCACAGGACTCGTCCCTTGCCATTTCTTTGGCCTTGCAGAATGCAGCAAGAGTGCAAGGGGCTCCTGTTCTGAAGGTCACAGAGGCTGCTGTGCATGGCCTCGTGCTCATTCCACACCTCTGCTCGACACCACCGACTGGTCCAAGGCTCCCCTGGCGAGCAGCCAGGTAACACTGCAGGCTGCAGGCTGGAGGCTTGGCTGTAATTCCCTTTAGGCTGGATATGAGGATCATTGCTGCATTTTGAGTGAGTATGTGTTTGGTTTTTACTAAAACAAATGAGGACAACTAGTCAATAGAGCAATTTCTGAAGTATTTGATGGAGTGATGACTGGCAATTGTAAGACAATGCAGTTTTTCTAAAGCACCTTGTGTCACTCATGATTGAAACCAGAGGATTTTGTCAGCCTGCCTTATGCAGAAATTTAGATTTCTCTAGAAATTTTAGATTTCTCAAAGGTCCTTTCTGGTCTTTCAGAGGAGGAGCACCTTTTTCTTGTCATTAAATAAAGGGCATTTCTGCATCAATAATAAACTATTTGTTTATAATTGTTAATTGCTTGGTTTAGTGTCTGATAAAAATCTGCCACTTCCAAACTTCATACCAATTTTCCACTTGTAACAATTTGTAACAATGTGCAATAACATCATCCAGGATTATTTTTTTTCGTCCATCCTGTACACATCCTTATGTGTTGGTGACTTCATTAACTGTAATTTGGATGTTTTCAATCAGTTTGATAAAGAAAACATTAATTTGTAGGTAGTGCCAACATTTTAAAGTCAGTCTATTCCATGGCATTGAGTGAAATGCTTTGCAGAAATCTGAAAGTATTATATCAACACAATAACATTTATGAGAGAGATTAAAATCTTGTCAGGGACTCTGCCTTCTATCAGATCCACAACTTCCAGCTTTAGTGAAGGGGGAAAAAAAAAAATCAAGATAGCTTTTCAGTTTAATGGTTGAAGTCAACTGAAGGATTAACCTGTCTTTCCCAAAAGGTAGGCTTTCATTTGCATAACTATATCTATGGCATGTTCATTTTCAGGGGCTTAGACCTTTTTTATGCTGCTTTAGTAACTGACAGATGAACTGGAAGCCAGGTTTCATTTCACATACTTTAATTGTATCACAGCTCTCGGACCATCCAGCTTGCTTGCTGAAGCAGTGGAATGTTGCAGACTTCCATTAATACTTGTCAGAAGTTTTAATTTACTAAAAAAAGTACTGATTCAGAAAGAGCCTGTTGGGTCCTCGCAGTTTTAGAACATGCACTTGTCCAAAATCTTCTCAAAGCTGATGGAAGTGTGTTTGTTTCAGAGGTAATAAATTTTCTGAATTTGTGAGCAATTTCTGCTTTGATAAAGGGAGACAGCAAAATACATAATGGTTGTGCTCAGACAATATTCTAGAGTAGCACTTTGGCTTTTGCAAGTTGTCAAAGCTTGATTGACTTTAGTGGCATTATTCCAGTTTGCACAGTCTGGATATTTGACTCTGCTTCTGACTGCACTTTTTTTCCCCACTCCTCATCTGAACTTCTCATCTAAAAGATCTACTCTGCTCCTGAAACGGCAGTTGTTCAAATGCAGGTATTACAAACTTCCAGTCATTTGCTTCCTTGCACTGAATCCCAGTCTCTGAAAGGAGCCCCGTGCATCTTGTGGTATCCTGTGCTTAATGCAGAGATACTCTGCTGTGTTTTGCTTATGGCAATGCCTGAAATTTACAGCTATTTTTTTACTCATCATTATCACATACAGATATTCAGGTTGAGTGTCTATGTTTGTCTGGGATATTCAAAACAGAAATAATTGTATTTTCCTGTCTTTATACTGACAAGTGCTTGGGAGGTACAGAGGTACAGAGTCCTTGTTTAGTTAGCATTCAGCATGATCTATGTGTTTTCCATTTGGCATCACTTATGTCATATACCCACAAAGGCAGAGATATCCTTTCTGTCTGCTTCCCCACACCACAGAAGCTACTAATGAATAAAAAAGAAGGCTACCTTCTCTTCTTAAGGGACTTTAAGCTCTAGAGTTCAAGCAGAATGAGAAAAGTAACAAAAACACCTCTGCCAAACAGAGTCACCACAATCCCCTTCTGACTCAGAAGCTAAGGTGTGTGAAACACCTTCCTTCCTTAGCCCCAAACACCACATAAGCCAAAAGATGAAATATTCATATGTTTCCATCTCACAGGTAAAATGAATTGCCTATTTGAACATTATTAGTGAAGAAATGTTTAACTCCTGTGCAGCTGAAGGTAGAGTCCAGTTTAGGTAGCCCTTAAAGCAATAGAAAAGTCCTGTGTCAAAGACTCTGAGTACCTACATGCTGTTTGTATCTAGTAAGAGGAGAAGAAGTTCAGCCCTTCTGAAAACCAGATCATGTTCACAGGTGGCCTAAATCCTTCTCTTAAGCATGGAAATTTGAATGCTTCTGTCATATTTCCTCACTGGCAAGATGATGAGTTCAGACAAACCTGCTTATTTAACCCCATTCCATCCACTGCCCTAAACGGAGACGAAAAATACAGCTGCAATATTTCCTAGCAGATTCTTGAGCTTTTTAAAAGAACCCTCAGCAGTGTCAAGCCCAGTTTTCCAGAAAGTCTTTTCAGATTTTTAATTATCCTGGATAATTAAGCATTTTCTCCTTTGCAGCAATTTGTGCTCATTACACTCTGTCCTATCCTCAGTGGACATGAATAATGGTTTGCTGCCTTCATTTTTGTTCCAATCTCTGACAAGTTGGAAGGCCATTAAGTTTTCTGACTCTTGTCTTCTCTATGCATGATCAGCCCAGTCCTTTCATGTTTTCTTGTTCCATATGTTATACACAACACTCCTTTCTGGCATTTTCCCAATGGCATGTTTGCCAAGATGGTGGAAGTCGGCAAACAAAGTCAAGTGCATGGAATGACAAGGGGAAATCTTGCCTTTTGATGTTCTCAGTATATTCAAACCCATAGCCAAAGCAAACTTTGTCCTTGATGCATTCCCACCAGATTGCTACTGGGGATTCCTTTTCATGTCATCTGTACAAGGACATGAACATTGCAAAGTGTGCAGAGGCAGGAGGTTATTCATGGTAGTAAAAGTGACACCTGTCTGGGAGGCATGGTGGAAGGAACAGGTCTGAATGATCAGTCAGCAGAATGCCAGAAAGAATTCAGGGTAGATGTGTTGAGGAGTGTAGGAAAAAGTTGTGTGACCTTCCTCTATGGGCCCCCAACGGGCCCTGAATTGGTATTACCACTTGGTGGGAAGGTTGGGGTTTGGTATGGTCAGGTTCAGGGAAGGCAAACAGGGATCAAAAACATGAAATGGCTTCTGTACAAGGGAGAGTTGTGTAACTGGTGAATCTTCTGGCTGGGAGAGACCCTTGGGGTGAGAGCCATGAAATAATAGCAAGCTTGGAGAAAAGAATAGGAACTTCTCTCTGTCTCTTTATATAAATAAGGAGGTAGGAGTATTGAATAAAAATAATGGGAATCACAGTTCAGACAGTACATTGCATGTTTGATTGTAGACTTGTGAATGCCCTTGTCCAGGACGTTGTGGCTGCTGGATTCAAGGGAATTTATCATGGGCTCAGAGAGAGACTGGACAATTTCATAGAAAAGAGCTTAGAGTAACTAAATACACAGAAATAGCATGCAGCCCAGAAATCTCCTGAAGAGGACATTGTTAGATAATGGGAAATCAGGATAAAGCATTCTTGTACTGAATTTTGGTGCTAGTGTTTTGTGGAGAATATTAGGCCACATAGATCTTTGATGCCACCCAATTCCACCTTGGTTCCTCAAGTCAGACCAGTGCCCTGAATTTTTGCCAGGTGCAATGAAAATTTCTTCTTCAGAGGAGATAAAAATGAAATTCTCGGCTTGTTGAAGACAACAACAACTTTCTCATTGACATCAAGAGACGAGCACTTCATTCTAGGAACTTTGTCCACAATAAATTGTCCTGGAAGCAAGCACTGGAACTGAGAAACCTTCCATGATATTGGAATTTCTGAGAAAATAGTGCAAAATTCAAGGTCCAGCACAATATTCATTATCCCAAATGCACAAAACAAATGTACTGAATGGCAACTGTCAGAGACAAATTAATCAGAGAAATATTTTGATTTATCATACTTTGAGATGTTATGCTTTCTCACAAGAGCTCAGAAATATTATTCTAGAAACAATAGTTTTCTGAAAATAAAATTACTGTGACCATAACAAGGTAAAATTGTCCCATTCCTGTTTTGAATTAGAGCAATTGAGAGACTCACAAGATTCTAGTCAAAAGTGGAAGCGTCAGGGCAGAAAATGGCGGTTGATTCTAGAAATTATTTTCATTGAGTTGGCATTGCTGCCCTGTTAATGGCTTTATTGTAGGAGATAGATATGGTGTTATGCATGGAGAAACTTAATTGGAAGTTTAACTTTACTCTGATCTAAAAGTGCTTTCTCTGTGCCTGAGGTGTGACAGCCTCATATGTTTGTTCTGATTGAGACAGTGATCACTGAAGTTTCGGCTCTGATCCCCTGCAGAGATGTAACCAAGTTTCCCTCTAAGGAAGATGCAAAATTTTGGTACAAGTCTATGGCACAAACACTGCCTTTCCTCTCCTGTGTGTACACTACTGGGGACCAGACACTGTGTGAAGTGTCACAAATGGTGTGAAATACGAGGAAGTACCGGATCACTTAACATCTATTTTGATGCTTTATAGAAACTCTAAAGCTTTATGGAATTGTAATGAGATTGCATCAATTCCCAGAAGGGGCTCAGACACCAAAAGAAAATGCATGAGTGTTTTAGTGCCCAGAGTAGGATTTCAATTTTCCAGTTAATCCTCTCCCTACAAGAACCATAAAGCCATGATTTATAGAGTTATGTATCTAAAGTGAAAACATGTACTGAGAGATGTGAAGTAAGCTGCTGTTCTTATTTATTGCTTGTTCTATAACAGGGCTCACTAATCCAGTTCAGGGCAGAGCCTGATGTGTGAGAAGCACTGCATACACAAGTATTAGGGAAGTTGCCTATTTGAAAAACAGTATATTCCAAAAGTTATTTCAAAATAAATTAATTAAGTCTAGGAATTTAGCTGGTCTTTTAAAATTAGATGGAAACATCACTTTAAAAAAAGTTTCATTTATTTCCAGCTGAACAGTTTTGAAATGAATGGAAATACTGCTAAAAGGAAAAGCCATCTTTAAATGGCTTAGCAATGTTTTTGTTATGAGGCTTCAGAATTCTAGTTCCCAATGTAGACAGCTTTCCTTTACATTTGCTATGGCTTTCAGTTCCTCACAGAGGTTCTCTTCCCAGATATTAGTTTTTGACAAAGTGACCAAGTGCAATGTTAGCTTGGATGAATATCACTCAAATGAATGTGACTCCACGTCAAAGTGCACAAGCCTGAATACTTTTATGTGATCTATCAAACCCAAAGCATTCTTTCTGTTGATGTCACTGAGAGGTGAATCAGGGTCTGATGTGGCACACTGATGTATATTTTCAATAAAGGTGTGCTTTGTGTATAAGCTTGAAGAAGTGGCTGCTAAGAAATAAGATGTCCCTTTCCTGTGGTGTGCTTTATGCACAGAGGTGACACAGGCTGACATTCCTGGGGCTTTTTTTCCAGGTACTTCTGAACTTTGGATTAAGGTGCTTGACTTGTCTGGTGTGATTGTATCACACCCCTGTCAAGCAAGGATTTCGCTGTAGTGGTGTGTCAGCAGTTTATGGGGGAGCAAAGGCCCATCAGCGTCAGTCAGGAAATAGGTTAGAGCCAGCTTTAGTGGGAATGGGACAGGGAAGGGCTCTGCAGCCACAGTCACATCAGTGAATTGGGACTGTGCATGTCACACTGCACACAGTACAGGAATAGTGATCGAAAGAGCAGCTGCTGTTTCCTTAGAGAACCTCTCAGTAATGATCTTCAGAAATCACCTTTCACTTTTCTACAGTGTGGTTGGGCACTGGCACAGGCTCCCCAGGGCAGTGGTCACAGCACCAGGCCTGTCTGAGTTCAGGAAGGATTTGGACAATGCTCTCAGGCACGTGGTGTGATTCTTGGGGTGTCCTGAGCAGGGTCAGGAGCTGAACTTAGGATGATCCTTGTGGGTCCCTTCCAGCTCAGGATATTCTATGATTTTATGATTCTAACTTCACCTTATCCCTTCACAATATATTGGTTCACCACAGCTGGTTGTGAAAGGACCCAGAAGTTCAGCATTCTCATTTTATCCATAAGACTAAAGCCTTAATTAGCATGAGCAGTGGTCCAATTATAGGTAGCTCTTCAATCTTGCAGAGAAAAGTGTAGCAGGCTGAAACCAGAGGATTTCAAACAAGAAATAAAATATGTTTTTATTTTTTATCTTTATTTATTTATTTTAACCAGTGAACAAAGTGGGTGCTAGAACAATTTATGTAAGTAAAAGTATTTTCTTTAGCCTTAAAATTATTGGCTTTGATACTTAGTTCAGGTAGCTAAACAGATTAAGTCACCATTGTCTTTTTGGATTTAATTCTAGATGTTTTTTGTGCTATAAAACATATTATAGCAAAATTTAAAGTCTGCCACAATGTCCTGTCAGTTCTTAATTCTTCTTATTTAGTTCTGCCAGCACATTCTCCTGCCTCAGCTATTTGTTTTTTGATACTAATTTTAAAATGTACATACAGCTGCCAAGTAAATGCATTGGTAAGCATGCTCTGGGGTATGGTTAAATAAGATAGAAGCCGTAGAACACAGATCTTTGAGTAAATATACACTTCTGAGGGTGAAGTGGCTTTAATTAGAAAACTGTGCTCAGAGGGCATTGAGAGGGTGTTACACAGGTAAAGATGAAGGGGCAATGAGGGGCAGTGCCACAAAGAACTGGGCACTGGGAAGTGTCTTGGGATCGTGTAGTTGATGTGGAAAATGTAGTCTGGAAGAGCCAGAACTGAGGCTTGTCCTACAGCCATGGCATCTCTGGGGCTCAGATGATTCTGACAATGCTTCCCCTCACCTTTCCCAGCAGCAGAACATCACTGCCCCTCCACCAGCACAGGACTACTGTGCTCTCTGCAGCCATGGCTTCTGACAGATTCCTGCTCACATACATCCCCTGATAGAAATCTTGAGCCTTGGCACTTTGCTGACTGCTGATTAGAATGATTCACCTTCTTTCCTTTCTTGTTTTCTTTATGCAAATATGCAGATTTAAACTCCTGTTGGAGTTTGTAATGGAACATCCCACTGTGGAGGATATACAGAGGTTTGGGAGGAGATAATTCCATGGGGCTGATTGTCTACTTGCTGTGTCTAAATAAATCAGTATAACATATTACATTTAGATATCCGAGTATGTCACGGTATAACTATAGAATTCATGTATATCAACGAGGTGTATCATCAGGGTATAACATCTAGGTATATCATGCTGTAGATATATTCCAGTATTTAATCTGAAGGCTTGGAAATGAGCTCCTTTTCGACCAGTGATGCTGGAAAAGATTGACCAATGGTCTGACAATTTCTACATTCTCCTTTTTAAAATTCTTTTGCAATAAATGTTTTTTACCCTACTCTTGCCAGTATTAGATTTTTATCCTATTGAAATGCACATTGAAGTGTCCCATTATCTAATAAGTAAATTTGCTAATCTTGTAGGAAAATCATATTTGAAAGCAATATATTTTCTGTTTCAGAGCTGTGAAGAAGTGCACATTCTTTACTCTGTTGTAGCATAGCAGTGTCTCACAGCATGCCACCCCCAGAAAGAAGTGCTGAGACTCACAAGATTCCTACTTCTCCAAAGTAATTTATCCAAACTGACACGTAGGCTTTAAAAGAAACGTTAGAGCTGGGACGCTTACAATTGTGAGAGCTTCAGATAATTCCCTTTTCATAAGAGGCACAAAGCTCTTTGTTATGCAGGTCTGTGTCTGTGCCAGTGATGTACTGCATCTCATGTGCTGCTGTTCCTTCCTACCTTCAGTCCTACGTTCACAGAAGCTGTCTAATGTGGGAATAGAAATCTGCAGGTGGGATCTCTAATGTGTATTAAGGTAGGGATAAGCGCTTGAAGACTGCTGAGGGTATCAAATCATGGCTGCTGAGCTTGGGCCCACATTTGTACCCAGCCTCAGGCAGCTAAGTGAAAATAATAGCAATGGCACATATTTTATCCAGTGCTTTTTGAGTGCAAAGCACTTCACAAAGGTGGCTTGAAAAGCTGTAACAGGAAGTGCAGCCACTCTTTGCCTCAGTGACTTGTCCACCCAGGAAACTACTGATGATGCAGTTCTGGTCCATGAGGTACTCCTGTCCTTTGAGATCACTCCCTGCAGGAAAGTGGCTGCATTCCATTTGGAACGAAACTTAGGTGGGAGAAGAGTAAGGTATGAAAGATGAGAGAACTGGAAGAGTCAATGGCAACTGGTTCCTGTAGAGTTTTAAGGACAGCCTGGCTGAGCAGAACCACTTATATCATGGTTTGAGCAAGTTCCAGATGTAGGTACCATGGCAAAGTTAGGCAGGTGATAGGAGAGGTGTTATTCTGCTGTGGAAAATGGAGGCATGTTTGGGGTATTTCTGAAGGAGGTGCTTGTCCCTGAGCACAATAAATGCTGACTGTGTGTTGTTACCAGGTGCCTGCATACTTGGGAAATTCAGGTATGGAGTGGAGGTGAGACATAATTTACCAGATCTGGAAGAAAGGATGTATCAGGAAAGGATGTATTAGGAAAGCCTCTACTTCTGCCTGGACAACTCAGGACATCTGATTGGTTATTTTGATCTAGTGAGTTTTGATTGTCCTGACAAGTAATTGCAAGCATGGAGTTGGCATCCCACTTGAGACCACTTCAGCCCAAAGACAGGCAAGCAACTGCTAATGAGTAATGCAAAATGCACCTCCAAACCAGAGACATTTCCTTCCTTCCTTCCTT
>VYZT01062534.1:0-22976 GCA_013400735.1 Pomatostomus ruficeps | reverse complement strand
AGAATAAATGGTATTAACAATGGTATAAACCTTGTTTATATCCATCTTCCCGTACTCAGGAATCTGAGTTTTCATTTTGTCCATAACGTGATGTCAGAGCCATTTTCCTTGGTAGGGAAGACATCTTTTACAAGAGGGACACAAGAAAATAAATCCCTACACAAAAGAAGAAGAGCTAAACTGTTAAAAAGAAACAATAACAGGGTGCCGTACAGGTTAAAAAACCGAAAGTATGGAAGCTGGACCAAAGCCTTCCTCTCTGTAGGTTTGTTTGAATGCTATACAATATCATATCACAAGAAAACAAAAGATAATGATAAAACATGATAAAAGGTCCATCTAGTTTCACAAGGGTTGCATCCCTTTGTATTATGACCCAGCATGCAGCACATAAAATATTTTGAGAACAGCCCAGCCTTACTGAAGTCAGTAGGAAATTTGAAATTGTCTTTGGAGGAGCCAGGATGAAACTCAGCAGTCCCATTGATTTCAGCAAGACTATTGATTGTCTGAGGTTATGCACAAACATGAATCTCCAAAGGAGCAGGGCTTTGAACAATTTGGTTGTGTGTATTTACCAGTTGAGAACAATGTTTTAAATCTGTCTGCAAGACTGGCATGAGCTTCAAATGAAATTAAGTGCGCTATTTCATTACGTTGAGCCTCAACTATATGCAGTTTAACAGAGATGAGCGTTCTGGATCAGCAGGTGTCAGTCCCCCAACGCAAAATAAATTTAGATAACTAAAGGCAAGAGCAGCACCCTGTAGCAGAGCCCAGGAGCCATGTGTGCTCTAGTTCTGCATTAGGGAGCCTGAGCAGACAGGGAACCATCTTTCAAGCCAAGATTCCGGTTTCAAGACCTGCAGTTTTCAGTGTCCTCATTTTTATGGAATAGAAAGGAGGGGACATGTCCAGACTGACAGAAGATCTCAAGGTGTCTAGGCTGCTTGCTCCTAGACATGGTATTACCTTAAATGTTCGGGTTCTTTCCAGCTTACATGGGACAGCCTAATTCCCTCAACGGCACAGTCGTTGGCTGAAGTCAAAGGCACCATGGGGAGGTCCCAGAACCAGCACATTGCAAGACACTCTCAAAGACGGAAGAACTCTCCATACCACTTTGCTTCCACATATAAAAAAACCACCAAAAAGTAGGGGTTCAGCTTCTACCTTATCTTAGTTACAAATTTTCTTTTTGTTGTTTGTTTGCGTATAAAAAAATAGGGAAAATTTTTACGTTCAAAATTACAACCTGTTCTAACATTGCCAAGATTTTTCTTTGTGAATTTTATATCTGGTTCACACAAGCTAATTTCATTTCCTGTCAAATAAATCAAAACTGAGAACTAAGAAAGAAATAAAGTGTAATAGTTAGTAACACCTGAGTGGTACTGGTGGCACAGGTGTACTTATGCCAGATAAGTGCATTCCAAGTACAAAATGTACTCAGGTGACTCCCAAGCCATAGAAAATGCTCCTTTTTTTGTCTATCCTAAATGACCATTACTATCTAAAAAAGTTTGTTTAGTTGCTTTGGCATGTGTTAAGTGAAAGAATGAAATGAAAATTATCCTTCTCCACTCTTATTCTGTTTAACCCCATACTCCATACTGTGAATCTTGGGCATGACATGCACAGCTGCTTTTTCCACTGCACAAGGAAAACATAAAATTACCCTAGTACAAATAACGCTTCCTTTTAAGGCTCTATGTTAACTACAGCAATCTGATTTGCAACCACCACTTTATAACTTGTCTAATCTACTCTCAAATGGATATTAGATCCAATTCACTGACTGGCTCTTTTCCCTTACTATAATTTCTTCTACAGCTGATCTCTTAGTTCCATAACATTATCCACAGTTATAAAGTATGTATTTAAAGTCATTAGACTTTGAATTCTACTAGACAATACCAGCTGTACTGCAACTATTTAACTTTAGTCTTTTATGATCTTATTTACATAAACTATATCCTGTTTACATTATTCGTATTTCACATAAATCCTGTCATCAACAAAATTAGAGAAACACATTGCTAACCTTTTCTTGAAAATCTATGACAAAATTGAACACTGAGTCCATTCCCTTTTGTTTATCTCCCTCTTAAAATAAAACTACTTTTATAAAACAAAGCACCCTTAAGACATATACATTTAAATGACAACATTTTAGAAATTGTCACGTTAGTTTTAACAACAAAGAAAAGACTACTGAAATACTTAAGATATCTGCTACCATTGCCTAGTTTGGCCTGTTAACTTCATAGTTAAGAATACTTCTATTTAAATAAAAACATAAAATTGAGTCTACAATGTGCAATCAGTCAACGTTTTCATATTATGTAAAAAAAAAATTCTTTAGCAAATATGTTCTAATGTTATTTACCATGCTTCAATTTTTTTACTGCCCAAATCAATAGTGAAATAAGTCAAATTAACCATATGGAAAAGCACTAAAGTCTTCTATTTGTAATTATTGCTTGGAAAAACAGATCAATTGAGTCTTTAACATTAAAAGTTCAGTTCTTTAATAAAGATTTTTGTAACTTTCTTAGCACTGTGTTTGATTTGGTTTAAAGGTGTTTGATTTTTTTTTTATAGGGGACATTTGAAGGACTGATCTACTAAAGGAGAGGAAATTTAATGAGAAAAGCATATTTTAAATTAATTTTGCAGAATACTTACGGTAAATGAATACCATCTTTATAGTGATTAACACCTGAGACATTATTTGGTTCCTAAGATATATTCAGCTATCCAGGGAACAGAAATTATATTTCGTTATTTATATCACTGATCAAAACAACAAGGATTCTACACATCAGCAGAAAAAACACCGAAGGAGTTCATTATTAAGGTACATATTAATATCTAATAATTAATAATTCTGAAAAAGAACCTATTTTTTTAAATATCTTTAGCTTTCTTACCAGGAAATATGTACAGTATGTCTAATAAATGTTATATTGAATTTTTTTTTAAATTCTCATTATGATCTCCAGGTAGAAAACTGGAATGTGCTCTACTCTGTGAACCTGCCATTGCCCTGCCTAGACACCTGCCTGGAGCATCCTCTTCGTTTTCTTTTTGAACTTTTCTCCTTACTGAAAACTATGGGTAAGAAGCAGCAAAGACACCACCTCCCATCCCAACAAGATCTGAGGACAGGCACAGCCAGGGCCAGGGAATCCTGTGGTTCACTGTATTCTTGCAGATAAACACCCATACATGCTTTGGAAGAACTGAGTCAAGGCTATGTGCTGGTGGACTGCATCAGTGTTAGCCAAGCTATTCAAGTCAAACAAGTTCATGGCAAAGCAGCATCAAAAATAAGATGTTCAGGGTCTTCATTTTCAGAGTTTCAGAGGTCATCTTGAGTATTTACTTGATGAGACATAAAGCAAAGCAGTCCAGCATTATGGAATACACAAAAATCTTAATGGCGCAGAAAGCAGAGAGTATCACTGGAATTATATGCTTGCCTTGGGTTTATACACTTCCTGAGGTAGTCAGTTTCAACAGCTCCTGGAGACGCACAGTGGCTGGATGAGCCTTTCCTCCATGAAGCGGGTGAATGCTGCTTTCTGTGCCAGCCTGCCAGTGTCTCAGACACCCAGACTGAGGACTAAACCAAAACCTGGATTATCTTCTCACATTTGTATGTTCCAGGACAATTCTGCCATTGTAGTTGGATTTCCATACAGTGAAAAACAGTGTATAAATAGATGAATAAGAAAGAAATCCACAATAGGTAATTTAATTAAACCCCTATAAATCGTGATTTTTATCTCACTTATGAGAGGATATGTTCACTAAATAAAGCATGCACTTCCCATTTAGTAGAGTCAAGTATACAGAAAAATAATAACCTACAGAATGAGAACTTCTTCATGAAGTGTACTCTATATAAATATATATATTATTTTTATGCATAAACATACTGATCTTTTTCATAGTAATAATATTGTGGGGGAAAGACAAGAATAAAGATACCTCTCTTCTCCAGGTCTGAAAAAATTCAGATGACAGCACAGAGACTGAGTTTATAGCATGTAAGACAAAGTGTTGTAAAATAAGTGAACTATCCCTAAGCAAGCTGGAAAGGGACTGGAAACTGTAATTGCAGTAACATGACATGTTCATGTTGCTGTGGCTATTTTTTCTCTTCACCTAAAGTCATTTGTCTCTATGGTACCTTAAAATGCATACTGCAGTTGTACACAAGGAAATAACTGGAGGAAACTGTCAAGTTGCACAAGTACGGAAACATACTGGAGGGTGAGGTGGAGAGGGGGGACAGAGGGGAATATGTGTGCTTATACATAAATTATTGGTGCATATGTTAATGATAGGGGCACAGTAATTTTGTATTTTTAAAAATAATTCGTATCATATATTTTTTATATACAGCTAAAAAAAATAGTGCAAAAAACTTACAGGTGCTACCTATCAGATACAAACAGAAGTATTCACAGATGTCCAAGACTTAAGGTGTATTGAAGCAATATACTTGAGTATTTAAAGTGTTTGTATTTTCTCTGAAGTGCATCATTGAAAGTATGAAAAATACAAAATATTAAATTTTTTCAGACATTAATCCATGCTATGTTGGCAATAACTCCAAGTACTCTTCTCAGAGCTCATGATTTAGTTCAGTAGCCAAATGTATTTTTAAGAGCTCATAGAGTACCTAGGATAGGTACAAGCGGGCAACTTGAGGTACAGCACAGAAAAAGGCTTTTCTATATTAAGAAACAGAGACCTTTATGAAGAAGGCTAATTAGTTTGCACCCTGCAAAGAGTAACGAAATGATCTGGAAAATGAGATATCTTTGAAAACATTTGTTCCATCCTCTGAAATTCACCCATGGTTTATACAACTCGTTTCCTGCCTCCTCAAGGGATATTATTTTAAGTAGATATATGTAATCTTAGGATGATACTTTTACATTATACAAGAATCTTTTGCACTAGGCAGTCTTATGTCATTTTTATTAATTAATTAATATAAATCCGTTCCTTGCTTCTGAATCACAGTTGAGAAACTATAATTTCATGTATTCCTATTGGATAATTTTGTTTAGTCTTTTATTATCAATAAAAAAAGACATGACTTCCATAAGGAAACTGAATAAATCCATAGTAAAACATCCATGAAGCTCTTACATAATATTAGGTGTTTGTTAGGGGAAGATGAGATTGGTTTTGGTTTGGGGGTTTTTCTACACCTTAGAGCAAGATTATATACAGAAAACAAGATTATTAATGTTAAGTAATAAGATATTAATATATTTTTGGAACAATTTTGTTTCTATTTTAGATTTTCCAGACACAAGAATATTTTTGAAGATAGTTGATTCTATCACATATCATATTGAGATCCAGCATACTAAAAGCTATAATTCTTGGTGAAATCCTGCTCTTACTGAAATCAAACGTAGGTTTCCCTTGACTATTTTTAACTTTAAAAAATTAAATTCTTACTTTTAAGACATTTGGAGGTATTTTGGCCTATATTAGAGATTAAATGTTGCAAAACCATATATCTTTATGTATCCTGACAAAGCAGCTATTTCTGAATTCTCCTTCTGATTTTTTTTAAATTGTATTGCATGAATTCTGATATTTGCAATGCTACCTAGCCAAGGAGTAACTTCTGAGGCCTGGGTTATGCTGCACAGCACTAAGCATTAATATTCCCTCATGGCACTCTGCTGCTCTCTAAAATTGGGATGAGTGGAAGCGTCTCTCACTTCCCTGACTTCTAATCTCTCTGAGCATATGATGTGTTTATCCCTTTCCGGCAAAGGGCACATTTTCTCTGCTTTCTTTGTCCTCCAGCTCACTCTTGCAGCACCCTTCTGCTTTGGCTCATACCAGACAGTTTAGTTTGCATAAATGGAGAACCCTAGAATCCTAATTCTCATAAAAACAAATTTCTCCTTCAAAATTACACCTATATGCTGTGTGACCACTGGCTCCAAAATGTCAGTGTTTTTCCAAAACCAGATAGAATCATCATCCTGTTATCATTGAAGACTGTCTTAATAAATATTAAGGGATTTTTTTTTTACTTCAAAAATTATCAGTAAAGAGATAATAGGTAAGAAGCTCGGTGCTGGTTGATGAGGATTGCCAGCTCTGGAAGAGGGCCAGATGATTTGGAGGACAAATGTTACCTGACATTTTGGACAGAATAAAGGAGGCAGGAACTACCACTCAGAGTTGCCAGAGATAAAGTTATTATGTAATGGTGTACACAGAATGTGAAGAATATTGGCTGTGTTGACCAATACAAGCAGAAAAGATGACACCTTTGGCTCTTTGAGGCAACCAAAGCCCATGTGCAGAGCAAGCTGTGTTAGTGTGCAACATTTTCTAGGCAAGGCACAGATTTTAGAGCTGTGGTGGCAGCAGGAACTTTCCCTTGGGAGACGTACAGTTTCAGAGGGATATAATTTCAAAGTATTAGTAACAGGACGAAGTATTTCATAATCATTTAAGAATCCCTATTTTCAAGCACAAAGGTCACCTTCACTTTGCACTCATTTCTGACAGTTTCTAGAATAATTTCAAGATTAATCAGCTGCCTACTTGCAAGCAGGTAACTTTAAATAGATTTTCAAGTAGGGAAATAAATATTTACCTGTGTCATGACGTCACTAACAAGTTCTTTACTACTGTTACCCCAAACTGAGCTTTACTGGCAACATCTTATTCCTGACCTATCAGGAAAACTTCTGGAAAAAGTTGCAACCGTCATAAATATTGAAATGTAAGGCTTCTAAGACTCAAACTGAACCCTGATTATCTCTGAGGGGAAGGCTAATTTTCAGACTCAAGGGTATTTTTTGTCTTATATTAAAAAAATGCCTAAAATGAAGAAATTAAATTAAGTTCAAAATTCTAGCTCAGTGAGAACATAGAAATCAAAGTTGGCTCATGATTAGAGCAATTTATTGGAAAAGTATTGCATTAGTCATCCTTTGAAGTCTTGGATAGCCTTATGAAAATTATGATGCAAAGTGCAATTTTAAGAAACTTGTATGATCCTGTTTAAATATTCATAAGATATTTGACACTACAGGAAAACAGACAATGGTTTCCGATACACATAAACACAGACTAGATAATCCATAGTATCTTATGACCTGACATTTTAGAAAAATGTGCTGATATAATATTTTGTGTGGGGTTTGTTTGATGTTATTTTTGCAGGGGTTGGGCTTTTTTTTTTTTTCTCAGAATGAAGACAGAAATCCAAGAAAGTATTTATTTGCTACTGGTTATTATGAGTTGGTTTTGGCTTTAGCTAACTTTTTTTTTTCCTTTTAAACAAGCCACACTGATGTTATTGCAGCAAAAGCGTATATTGAAAATAGAATAATTAAAGTTATTTATCTGTTACTTATCATAGACACTAACTTTTTTATCACCTCCTAGGAAGTATTTAGCTCTAGCTGGAAAAAAATTAAATTGATTTTACAAAACTAAAAGTGAATTCAAGGCAAAATGTATCATAAACAGCAGCAATACTATAATACTAATTTCTTATTACACAAGTTCCAGAAAACATGAAATGTGAGCAGGTTTTTCCCTACAGGAAAAGATAACTTTTTCATGAATTTTATACAGCTATAATATGCATACTAAATGCATTAACAAAAAATAAATTAATAAAGTATTTGACAAAAGGCAAGTTAATAAAACCCTGAGCCACCCCATACAGTGTGCAGGTTGTATTTGTTTGATACACTAACATCAAAGTAAAAAATAAAAACTGGAAGCAATTAATCCAAAACTCTGGTACAGAAACAGAGTAGCCCTAGAGCTGGACTAGCAGTTGGGATTCCTGTCTGTGTGCTTGCTCCTACGACTCAAAAGCAGAGCTGAGCACTTAAAGAACACATTTTATACCTGTTCTATTCCTCTAGCATCAAAAAATTGTAGCAGCAGAACAGTGCTTACTATTTCCCCTTTCCCATCCCTGGAACCTTCAAAAGCTGAAGCTGTTCATGTTAAGTTTGAGGATTCTATTTCATGAGGAGTGGTTTGGCTTTGTGTTTTTTTGTTTAGTTGGTATTAATCTGCGTTTAAAACTTGCTCTGACCCTTGTAATGAGATCTCACTTGTTACAATCGTTTTTAATATGTACGGGTGAGTAAGAAAGCAAATGTATGATGTGATGCCCTAATGAGAATGTTTGCTGTCATAGAGATTAATAGGGAAAATGGATTATACCAGCAATTGTTGCTGGATTGGATCTGAAATCTTGGCTGTGTGAATAAAATAATAATTACTGATGATGGAGTGTATGACATAGAGTGTAAATAGATTTTTAGACAGTTCCTAAATAATACAAATTCTAATTACTGAGTACATTAATTATTTTTAGATGAAGCACTAAATCAAAATAGCTAAATAGTATAGTTATTTATGAGATTATACTTTTGATAGAAATGGAAAAACTAAATTAATACTATAAATAGTTGCAGAACTATAAAGACTGTACAATCACTTTGTTCTTTGGCTTTCTTCACAAGGTAACAAAAGTATTCTAACTTTAATAACTGGCATCAGCAACTCTATGCGCAAAGAGAAGGGAGGATAGATCCTGCTTTTTTCACTTGTTCTGGTGCAGGATTTGGCAGTCACCCTTTCATACAGTTATTACACTTATTTGTGCAAAGAGAAACAATGGTCTTTAACTGGTTCTTTTCTTTCTACTAAACAAACAAGGAGGATACAAACAGGAGTACGGAATGAACCTTTAGGACAACAACCATAACGCAGCTATAACAATATGTTATGAAAACATTTTGCAGAAGCTCTTTAAAAGGTTTTTTCTCTGGAGCTTAGGACAGCCTGGAAGAGCCTAAAAGTTAAAAAAAATTAAAATCTATGCACTATTTTATTAGCTATTCCTCAAATAGGACAAATTTTGCTCTTTTTCTTTTCTCAGCTGAATGCAAGCTTGCTACCACCACATACTCAAGAGCAGTATAAACCATGATCATGGGATGAAATGATGACCTACAGAAGTTATGCAAGTAGTCACATTAGCCACTTGTCCTAAAGCAGATGAGAATAAATTCCTGTCTGTTGCAACTGTCATCTCTGTTACCCTGTATTTTTATTAATTATAGTTTTTTTCTCTTATTTTTCCCAGGCTGACAAATTGCATTTTAAAACTATATGCCTTTTGAAAAGCCCATGGCAACCTTTTTGTTTTACTTCTTCCCCATAGTACATTCTTATTATGGAGTTAGCTGCAAATAAGCATATTGAAATGAACTTCAGGGAGGTTATTTAATTTATTTTTATTATTGTAGGTTGATTTTTTCCTAAAAAAATCCATGACACATTTCCTGACATCATTATTAAAGGGATATTAAGCATAAAGCAAAAGTGTACTTGTAGAAAGTCTAAATTGCCAACAGTGGTTTTATACGTAAGATTAAAGCTCTACAGACAACAGTTATTTGCTAGCAGTAAATTATACCACTATATACACAGTATGTATATAAAGTGTGAGGATAATGGCAAAATGAATACTACTCTGTCCCATAATGAAGAATAAAATGAGCTCTAAGTTACACAGATGACCAAATAGTATGGAGTATGGTAGCTGGTGACAGCCAAGGGACATTTTGATAACATATCTAAATATAATTAGGCATACTTCTTTTATTATCAAAAATTAACTACTTCACTGAGAAACAGGCTTTGAAAGACATAATTTCCAGTTGCAGAGACAATGAAATACCTATTTCTATGGAAAGTGAAAGGATTTCCAGTGACAGACCAGTGTCCTATTTCTATCCAGTCAACTTCTTAACAGCTTTAAATTAACTGTTTTACACATAATTTTCTTCTATCATTGATCATCACCTCTATCTCTAAAGTGTGAAGAGTATTTAAATAATAAAAAAAAAATGTTGCTATAGGAAACAGAAAAGGAAATAAAATTCAAACATCTTCCTTCCAAAAGGAGATACAAGAAGCTTCACAACATATACTTTATTTGGCATTGGTTTGCTGTTTGTCTTTTTTTTCCTATAAGTCAAAAGCTTCCCCTCTCAAAACACTCAGTTGAGATGAACTACAAGAGTGATTCATATTCTGTTATTGGTTAAAATTTCGCTTTCTTTGCATATGAGTAAAGATTTCTTTTTATATTCTCCAATAGTTGTCTGTGTTATGGGCTAGCTTTTCTTCTTTCTTGCTGAAGTTTGAGCACAGTGAAAAATAAAACATTGGGAAGCTATCCCATTGCACATTTTGAAGACTGATGAAACTCTATCCACCATGAATGACATACTGAATACATGGAATTGTGAAAGTGGGAGCCATGAAGTGAAACAGCGAAGTTATTTGTGATTTATAAGCTCCCAAAGGCTTTACATCAAAACAACAGGAAAGGTTTTGATATGGTCTAGAATGAATTCTGCTTCTTAGAGAACACAAAAAACCCTCTAAGAATGAGAGTTGATTTAAAGGATCTAATCTTCCTTCAGGTGAAAGCACACCCCTATTGCTACTTTTTCTAAATGAGACCCTCAGTTTTATTCCTAGCACCAAGCATTTCCTGTCTTCTAAAGGATTTATTACTTTCTAACCTGAGTTTCCAGCAAACAGTTCTCTTCCACAAAAGATGAGATCAATGGCCTTAAACTTTTAAAGGAGCAATCTTCCGTAATTTTGAAATTTTAAGTTATATTATAGAAAGCTACAAGTAGATATAGCCTGTCACGAACTGAGCTATAATTACAACAGGTTTATGCAGATACTCAGAAAGCTCTTCTGGATGTAAAGTAGAAAAATTCATTTATGACTCATTTAGCCATCTCTATGCACTCGTATAAATTTATCTAGCTGTACCTTTTCTTCATTTTAGCATAGACCATATGCATTCAACAGGGGTGACACTGGAACACACACCTAGCACTATCCCATCACAGAATAATGAGACAACAGCAAAGCTACACCACACTCACTGGTGCAAAGGCCTTCACCTAACAGGTGGGGAGAAAGGCTCCTTCCCTGCCCTGCTGTGTATCCTGCACAGGCCAGTCCCACCCTGGCATGGTGCAGGTCCATACAGAACCCACCAATCCCCACCTCCCAGCTCCTACAGCTGCGCTGCCTTCCTGGGAGACCCTCGGTCTGCCTTAGGCACCTTGAGGCAGAATCACCCAGTCCAGGCCATTCCTAAACTACACTAACAAATAAGGACCTATTTTGGTAGTCAACAGGGAAGATAGATTAGCACAACAAAATATGTCCACAGAAGCATATAGAATAAGGTATATGCAGATGCATCTGTGCAAATAAGCACATTATTTTCCCACAACTTTTCAGCACTCCTTCCAGCTCCCTTTCTTCCTCATACTGAGAATGACTTCAAAATAATAGGTATGTGGTTGTAACATTTCATCATCTACCCAGAAAGCTTCGGGTTATTTTTTTTTTTAAGCCGTTGTTTGTTTGAGGGTTTTTTGTTTGTTTTTCTTCTTCTTCTGCAAGCATCTGAACTTTGAGAAGACCATTTGCATGGTTCTACTGGAAACTGGGGAAAGTCACAGAAAGCTCTCTTGTGCATACTCAGTATGAAAGCTGATTTGAGAGAGATTTCAGGGAAAGCCTGAGGCTGTGTTACCTCTCCAGGGTGCTGAGAAGCCAACACTGCTAGGAACGTTTGAGCAGAGTCCTGGCACTCAGAAAGCAGGTCATCTCCACAATTTGAAAGCTGGCAGTATCCAGATTTCTGTTATGGCATATCCCAGAGGAAATGTTATTTGATATAGGTAAAAGATATCTCTATGTCAGTACTTTTATTTTTTCACTGATAGGAATAGTGCATATTTTTTTCTTTGTCTGAAGATTTTGGCCAAGTTTTGCATTATGTCTTAACTAAGAGAATGGAATTCTATCTTACAGAAATCTCACTTGCTGAAGACTTAAACCAGCTCATTCAGACACCACAGTCCCTAGGGCTGTATCATCTGTTCCAATGTGATGGGAGCATTTATTTCATGATTACTGTATTTTAATTAGATATTGGAATCATTGAAATCTATGAAAATAAAAGGTCAAGATTTTTTTCCTCTGTTTCTATAAGCAGAATGGTTACATAATTTTCTACTGTTCTACTTGAATTATAGAGATATATAATAGGAAAGATGACCAAGAAAATTTTTTAATTTTATTCCCCTCTTACCCAGAGATGTGAGAAAAATCTGCACATATACATGTAATGCAACAGAATATTCAAAATATATAATTCTGGCATTTTCTCAAACCTCTCTAGAGGAAACCAAACCTTTATCAGGTAAAAACCCTACTTTCTTAATATAGCCAAAACAGACGAGTATTCTAAACCAACACTCTAAATTACCATTGAACATGTACTTCTTCAGTCAGGAATGTTTCAGGAAACTGCATGGCTGGTGCATAAATAAATGATCCCATTGCTGCCTTCATTAAGAAGCATGCCAATGCAATGGTTTAAATAACAGACATATAGAGGTTTTCTGTCAAAATAAGGGGGAGGGTGATGTTTGGTGACTTTTTCAGCCATGCCCACAGAAGTGGGTGACTGAAGGCATTTCAGTGCAGGTGTTCAGAGCAGCAACAACCCCCCTCGTAGGCACCAGTGGAGTTCCATGGCACAGAAGTGTAAAGTCTCAGGGACAGTGGGAGTAGGGTGCAGAATCACTCATCTGCCCTTAGAGGTTTCATCTCTGCCAAGAGGGAAAATGCCGGGGATGTGAAGTCAGACTGGTCCACAGTAAGGCAATACACAGGCAAAAGCAGCAGTTGCTGTACAGACCCCCTCACTGCTTACTGCTGTGGTGCTCATAGGCAGCGTGGAAAATCAAATTGCTTTGGGCAGTTCAGCATTGGGGCAGACACATTTGTTCTCCTTCTCTGCTAAACAGTTATGGTGGGGGCCTTCTACTGTCTGAAAGGAAGTTTTGAATGAGTTAGAAAACACAAATATCCATTTTTATAATTTTACTAAATCTCCTTGGGAAATTCTACACATATTGGAGGAACATGGTTTGGACAGGCTTTTTGATCTTTCCATTTTGTTTAGCTGTCCAGAACTGATACTGTCCTTCTTAAAATTATGTTTCATAATGGAAATATCCCTTCAAGATCAGCAAGTTGTGGCATTTATAAATCATCTTGAAAATCAGGATTAAGCATTTCTGAGATTTTGAAAACATAACCACTTCTATATTGTTGCTGAGTGATTGAAACAGACAACTGATGCAAATTCCTTATAGTGATGTTTCACAGACTTCTTACATTACTTTACTGCAATAACAACTGTTAATTAAATTCACTCAACTAGAACATATTCTAGTAATCACTGTCTAAATTTACTAAGAATTTCACTTTTTAAATTATTAAAGATGAAAGGTACAAAAGACAACCATTTATCAAACCTGCTACACTTTTCACGGTATAACTTCCATAGATTTCTGATAGAGAAGTTACCTAAATCAACATGTCCACTATGACATGAATACGTTTCTTTTCCAATGTCAGAGCTATTATTCTTGCCAAAGATCATCCTACTAACTCTTCTTTTTGGTGTCATAAATATATGCAATCATTTGTCAATAGTCTCATCCTCCCCAAGAACATCTTTTATGTGAAGGCTTCTATTTTGATTTTCCTTTTCCGTCTTGTGAAGATGTCACACTTCCCCATGGATGTGTTATTTCCTTATTCTTCCTATATATGAAAAGTCTTAATATTCAGGATGCTAAGTTGCCACTGTTCATATTATATTCCACTACTTGGATTCAACAAGATCTATAAAACTCAAATACATCATATTAACTGTCTGTTGCACCATCACCAGGACAGGAAAAAAAATATAATTATTTCCACTGGTCCTGGGTAAAATCTGAAGGAAACTTTATCCTAGTTTAATGTAGCTGACAGCACAATGTCCTGTATAGTGACATGACCACGTAGTACTGATAATGTCACGTCCCCTGAATGTCAGTGACCATTTTCTGAAAATAGTTGGCAGATGTTGGACTAAGGTTCCCAGAGAAGGGGAAAAAAAACCCAAAAACCCCATAGGCCCAGTAATGTATCCAGAGCAGTCCTGATGAAGGAAGAGACACCTCCAAGAAAGTGTCAGCTCCCAGAAGTCTGCCTTGAGAGCAGACACATCACAGCCCAAGGAAAGGAACACAGCCAGTTTTCCCAAACTCTGGTTTATACACTAAGGAAAAACGAAACTGGATCTTTAAACATGACAGTGACATCCACCTATGGACTACCAACACATCAAATTACACCAGCATTTACATTGATGACCAGAAGAAAACAGGAGGCTCGGAAAATCGGTTCCAGCTATTAGTCTTTGATTTGCTCAACCATGTCACTAATCCATGTAGCAGTTAACTTAATGAATGAAAGACTATTATTAGAGAAGTTTTAGAGAATAATAGAATGGTTGATAGGTTATTAAGGTTACACTGCAATGTTTATCATGGCAAGGAACTATTCTTAAAACCACATTATGGCAGTGCCATCAGAATCAGGAACTCAAGCAGTGCAGCACTGCAGTTTAGATAAAATCCAGGGCTTTCTTGGAAACAGTATCTTTTCTATTTCCTTTTTAAGGTATTTTAACTGCATAAAGAGCTATAGGAAAACACTGTTGCTACCTCTTTGTCTACTTTCCAACAGTTATTGTATTCAACAATGTAGATTATGCACATCTAATGAGTATTGCATTCTCTCTGCTTCAGATCAGACAGGGCACAGTGAGTTTCACTGAGACTGATTAGTGTTCATACAGAACATCACAGAGAGCAAAGTGTAAGCAATTACTTCTTTCTATAAAAATGCAACTACCTTTAACACATACATTCAGTGAATGGGGGGAAATAATCCAGGATACCGCTAACACTTTGTGGCTATGCTTCTGCAGTCATTGCTACAGTTATGGTAATACGGGAATTCAATTCTGCACGTGCATTTTGCTGCTTGTCATAGATTTTATCATATATCAAAAATAAATTACTGTAGAAGAAGCCTGGTATAAGTAAATTTCAAGTTTTCTGAGAGCTATTGATTGCCTTCCCTCATTAATGGCTACTGAAAACTATTAAATAAATTATAACAAAATAATAAAGGAGATCATTGCTTTTAATAATCGAGTTTCTACATTGTTTATCTGTGGAAATGACTAAAGAATATATTAAATCCTAAAGAATAAAGTAAAGCCTCTAAATCATGAACAGACCATATTCCTATTTTGTCTAAAGATGTCTTATTCCCCCAGCATTTCAGTGAAGCAGTGTGTCCATATGTCACAGGTTCTGTTCCATGACAGCAATGCTCTGGGGTTCAGGCAAGCAGCTTGTTGTAGGGAATATCATTCCTGTGACACTCTGCTAACATACTCCTTCTAAACCCTTTTTGGAGAGATGCTTATTGCCAGAATTACTTCCAAATTCAAACACATTTGATGATGGGGGCCAGAAAGGAGAGGGGAGAGAAGGGAAGGGGAAGCAAGAGGATGACAAAAGGATAAAAAGGATATGGTGTTAATCCTACTGAAAGTAAACATGGGATTATATTTCCTGGGTCTTCAGAATGACAAGAATAATTCTAGTTCAGCAGAAATCCCTAATAACAGAAGCCCAGGATGCTAACAGAGCTCTCTGAGGGTAAAAGCACAGCCCAAGAAGGTTAGTTACTGGTTTTTAAAGGAATGTAAGTCAATTTCCACAGCTGTGTGGAAATGGACTTACAGGCTATAAATGAGAACAAGAACATATCCAATAAATTTGAAATGGTCCAATATAAAGATAATAAAAAAGTTCCAACAAGAAAACATACAAGAGAGTCACAGTCCTTATGAGAATGAGAACCAAGAGAGAAGAAAGAGAATTATTCCAGCATTATTCTCTGAAGTTAAGGATGCAACATCTGACTAGTACGAATACTTCAACATCTACATGGAGCCACTTCCTCTTCAGTAAAAGAAGAATATTACTTTTTTATTTCCTTCTTCCTATATTTTATATATGGTTTCTGAAATTGCAGAATTTCAAAGAGTAGCCTATGCATATGTCACACGTCTAACACAAGGAGACAGATATCACAGCATCTATTTACAGTAAAGGCAAATGCAACATCAGACATGTGACAAGAAAAGACCTGGGGTAATGGCAGGGGAAGAAGTTTGTGGACCCTGGTCAACTGGGATTGAAGCATAGTTGTAATGTAGGAAAAAGTTGTTAGGGAGTAAAAGGCATTGGGTAACTGAGAGAATAAAATCTTCTGTTGAACTTAAAAAATACCCTAAAGCAAAAAACCACCACAACCACAACAAAAGCACTTGGTTTGAGTTTTCACTCATTTAAGTGGTTCCCTTCCTTTCTACATCAGGGACCTGAGTGAAAATATAAGACAGTTGTGAGGACGGAAAGAATTTCCTTTAGTCAGTGATGCAGAATCCAAGTTCTAAGTTCTGTTACACCAATTACAATGTTACCCAAATAAATGTTTAAAAAAGGAAATATTATATTAATGTACTGTTGAATAAGTAGAATGTCTTAAAACTACAAACTTTGACTCTTTTTTTAATGTTGTGTATTTCTTGTTACACTACACTGCATTTTTGATAATTAGGCATTAACATTTCTTAGGCTTTTTACGCAATAAAAAAACCCTAACCTACACACACAAGCAAACAACTCCTATATATCAGCTAAACCCCAAATAGTCTGATTATCCCCTACCTCTAATTTTTCAAAGCCATATTAAGAACAACATAGCCTCACAAATTAGATCTGTATCATCAGATTTCCCTTCTCAGTTTGAAGTATTTTCACCAAAAAAGATATGCTCTCTTTACGTATAGATTGGCCAAAACTTTTGCTACATATATGCAAACATTTTTATTTTGTATTAGATTCTTAACTTTTAATTATTTTGACCCAGTGTTGATGATAAATTTTCTGGGCCATGCTTATTTTTTCATCTGATACCATTTCAAAACATTTTCCCATCTTCCTGCTATAAGCAATTTTAATGTTTCCTTATTTCAGTGCCTTCTGAATTCATGGTTGGTTTAAAAAATACTTTCTTTGTTTTGTTCTTCCCTAAGGATATGAAATACATAAAAAATTACAGTTTCTGAAGATCTTTTGTTTAAGAAGAAAACTTACTTCACAGCTTGTATTCTTTAGCCACTTATTTTTCATTGACTTCTCGTCAAAACTGATAATAAATAACAAAATTAATAAGATACCTATGGACATGGGTGTTATTTCATAATAACCAAACTGACTCCTATAACATGAAAAAGCAACTTAAAAAGTGTCACTTAAAGCAGACAAATATAAGCCAAAGGCTAAGACTAGAAACAGTGTACCAGTAATGTAATAATATATTGTTCCCATCAGGCTTCGTTACAGTTCCTGGATTTATTTAATTCTATTCATGCCTAGCACAGCTCTCAGAAAGACCTATTAAAGTATATCATCTAGCTTGTCACAAAAAGAAATACAAGTCATCCATTTCAATCTAAAAGTAAACTAGAAAAAAACAAAACCAACTAAATCACCTTTACCTACTATTTCAATGTGTTCCTCCTTTGCTACTGTTAAAGCTTCTGTGACATCCATAAAATTATAATGCATAGCAAAACTGAGATCTTGGGAATCACCATAAGGCCTCTTGAGATATAAGTTGTGATTTCCACCCCAAATACAAGGCAAAAGAATGCAAGTTCAGGAAAACAAAGTGAAGTTTGAAAACAGGAAATAATTTCTACATTTTAACATTTTAAATATATGTCTGTATTGTTATCTCTTCTTTCTAAAGGTCTCAACATGTGAGAACTTTAAAATGCCACAGTAAAGAAGAACATAAGTTCAAACTACTGTTTCTTCCATTCATAAGACAGGAGCAGGGCAGCGTCAGTGGCTGTCACTATAAGGAATTCCTGTTTCATAGTTTTTTTAGTTTGTTGGGATTTTTTTCCTATACACCCTGCCCCCAGGCCCCTTAAAAGAAAAGCATAATTCTACCCATTGTTTTAGTGCAAGATGCTGTGCAACAAACTCAAGTTAGAACATAATCTCCATAGACAAAATGAACAGGCATTAGTTTCAAGCACCATATTAAAGAATACAATGAAAATGCGAGGGTACTCTTCTCCCCCTTACCATAAAGTACTTTGACTCAGCTGATAAAATGCATCTATAGTGAAACTGAGTGAAAATAACTCATTAATACATTAAAAAAAATAAAAACTAGTGAAAAAGAAGCCATGTATGTTTTTCCCTTCCTAAATAAAAGAAAACAAAATGAAAAAGGTAGCATTGTATATATTTGTTTTCAACAAAGCTAGGATTTAATGTACCTTTAGCTATCGTGAATTATTATTCTGGGATCATAGCTGTGACACTTCTGCAAATTAGTTTACAAATGAAGAAAAGATATTAACACTCATTCAATTTTGAACATAACACTAATTTAATTTTGTTGACTGCAACTGCCTTCAGTCTCAAACCTGGGTACCAGAAAACAGATAAATTCCAAAACCAGAATTTTACTGACTACATAGCATACTGAGGACTGATTTGGTCAGCTTACGCTGCAGCTAAGAATTTGAGAACTACAAACAGGCATTTTAGTTACAACACTTTGTTGCAAGATAGAGCACTAAGCACTAAGAAATCTTTCCAATTCATATGTATAAGGAATTCACAACCTAAAGTTGCTGATCACTGGTGTATTTAGATGTTCCTTTAGTGTAGTAATCAGAGGAAAAATTGAGGGTTGATTTTTTTTTTAAACCCTTACACCCTTCTTGTGACTTTCCTATTTTCAAAAAAAATACTCTTTTATTAATTTTTCAAAGTGACAAATTTTTAATCAATTGTAGTAAAGTTGTTCATTACATATCAATTTTCAACATGCAAGTCTTTGTAAACCTGTCAACATATTTTACAATTCATGAGAGGTAATCTATTTGAAATCAGTTCCGAAAAATCAAGTATAAGAACACTTAAATAAGAACTATCCACAAATACATTATAATCCTCTTTAATCGTCAGCAGTTTAGTGCTGCAAAATAGTCAGTTACGAGGGATTCAGCTGATTAAAAGATAACTGTACCAGACTGGAGAAGTCTAAAGTTCACTTTCAGAGGAAAATTATTGTCACTGATCTTAGTCAGACGGGATGGATTGCTTCTGGTATGGACCTCGCTCTCACAACTGCTTATAGAGAACTACATGACAAGCCTAATCTAGGTACCTGCATTTCATATGCACAAGCTCAGGTAAGAGGCAACATTTCACTAGATTTCATTTATTCATTTTAATCATAGCACATTTAGGACAAAAAAGCTTCAGCTAGGTGTCTCATCTTTTATTAATTGCCTCTAGATTCTCTAGGCAAATCATCCAGATCCTCTATAGAACTCTTTTCTCTTGATAAAGTGGAATCAAAGCCTTAAGTAATCTAAAACCATTTGCTCACGGGACCTTCAAAAATAGAAAACTTCTGGAGTAACCTAATTGGAACTTGCCACTTTTTAATTATACTAAATAATTGCCTGTGTTTTCAACTCTGCGACTACAAGCCCCTTAAGCCTTCTTTTAATTTTACACTTCTTATTTGAAGTCAAAGATCTTTTTCTGTACTCAGTTTTGATAGTTAACAGCCATACCATAGCTGGAATGTTTTTTCCTGAATCACATCAGCAAGCAAAGCCCCAGACCCCAGAAGTACTAAGCAATTTCAGCCATAAGAAAACATCCTGAAGGAGCAGTTCCAGTATCTGCCTGGGAGCAACAACCTCTTTGAAGTATGAGGCCTCAGAAATCTCTCTTGTTTCTTGAATATAGTCCATTTTAGTATTTAAAGGTATTAGTTGTGATGTTTTCATTTATTTCACTTTTTATATTCCCTTTGCCTTATGCTCTGCAAACAGCAGTTTCCAGTAAAAACAACAGGTGTGCAAAAAAGTAAAGTTTTCTGCTGTTGATTATTCCCTAGTTACAGGGATTTAAGTTTTGCTCCAGGAAAGGTCACATTTTTATTTATTATCTGAGTGAAATGAGGAAGGGGAACGTCCAGGTTTCAGCTTGGATTCAAACAAATCCTAGATCTGGTTTCCACCAAGTATTTTCAGTATTTCACCTATCCTTATCTATGTCTCTCTCTCCTTTCACTCAAGTCGAAAAAACCATTTCTGTCTATAGAGGATAAGGTTTACTGGGGTAAAACTGAAACTTCCTCTTGGCCAATACTGTCCTCCCTTTGCCCACCAGTTTTCATTCATCTGAGAATATACTCCATGGACTACTTGAGACAGTTTTCCTTCCGCTATGTAGTAAATTGTGATAATTGGGAACACAGGCTGGATATTCACCCTTGCACTGCCAAGGCAAAATATGCACAAGCTTTGACAAAGCAAGATCAACACATGCAATTGCATGATGACCAACAAATCTGTGTGGTCAATGTGTATTTCAGCTTCACTTGCCTGGCACAAATTAAATTATAGGAACTGTCAGTGGATTTATAAGTAGCTTCCTTTCTTGTCTCCTGAAGTACCAAATTTTATTTAAACATAGACTGCATGAGAAAAAGAAATTATGATGCCCCACATACTTGTTAAAATTGAGGCCAAGTGTCTTTCAGCTACATTCCTCCACATGCATTATTGTGATCTCTAGGCAAAGACAGCTAACAGACTAGTGGATCACCAAAGGGTTTGGATGGAAATTCTAAGATCAGAGCTTTTACTATACTAACTGTAGTCTGAAGCAATAATGAATCATTTTCAAACAGTGCAGTGAACAAAAGGTAAGTACAAATATCACCAGAATCAATAGCCTGGGGATTTTATCATTGTACTATCATTATGACCATAACTTAGTTTTAACATTATCTAAAAATGAATTTAATGACTTAAAAACACCAGAAAAAGCATATATATAAACAAACCAAAAAAAAATACTATTTCTCCTCTGAAAAAGGCAAATAATAAAAAGAAGAAATTAAACCAAAAAAGTTCAGATCTTCAGCTGAAATTCTGTGATAACTATATGAGACGTTGAAACTTCTAGCTGAACCAGTGACTCCAGTTTTGAGACATAAACTGGAAAAGCCTAGGAAAATTAGTTCCTTGCATACCAAATATTTGCTAGAAAACATTTTGCTTTAATTCTTTATTTCTCCATTTACCTTTATATTGGATGCTGAGACTTCAAGAATTCCACAATAATCTTTTTTTTTCCGGAGACAAAAACCTTTTATTATTCTGTTAGCAACCCTGCCTTGTGCTGCACCACTGCACTCCAGTACTGACCTATAAAAGCAGTCTTGTCTAGAGATAAGAGTAACTGGATCTGTATCCTCAGTGAAGAAAAACTGATGGTTGTTCCAAAATTTTTATTTATATTATTAACTAAGCAGTTCTCAACTAGAAACTATATTTGCTTGAAATATATGTCCTTTTTCAAAAATTATTAAAAGAAAATGCTTAAAATTTTCTCTGGTTAGGATATTGGGAAAGTAAACAGTGTAAGTGGTCAAAATACCATGTTAACTTATATTTTCAGTAACACAATGAAATTCATTGTTGGTGATTCAGAATTTGTTATTCATTGTTTAGAATAATCTGCACAGTTAATTATATCACTCCTATCCCCACTTGAGTAAATACTTGTTTTGTTACAATGCCAACTTCAGAAATCATATTTATATAGAAAAGAACATTCAAGGCTATGTGAACCAAGAAAGACCTGTAGTTCTAATGTAAACAAAACTTTGTTATAAGAACTATTTATTGACTGCACTCCTTGCATGGGAAAAAGAGTGATGATTGTTACCTTGAGCAAGGCTAATATTCAACATATAGGTGAACTAATATTTGCAAATTCCGTATAGACATAAAATCAAAACCCACTGATCTGACTGTAACCATTAATAAAAGACCATTACTTCAATTTAAGTAAGAGTGCTCCACAAGAGCTTGCTCCAAATTAAATTCAATTCAAAATTACAGCAATAGATGTGAATGAAAAGAAACATAAACAACAAGCTGATGGAGCAAATTTAATATGAAGCAAAATTAAGAAGATTGTGGGGGTTAAAGTGTTACAATTATTGTATAGTTTAAAAAAGTGAGATTCTGAATGTTTCCAAATACAGGAACCACTTGAATGATTGGCTGAAAGCCGTTTCTGATATCTCCTTTATTCTTTCTTTCCCTGTGTTACACAAAAGGGAATCATCTCCCAAATGATCTACTGAAATTGAACTAACCCTTCTGCAGGTAGGACAACACACTGCTTTACTTTCCAGACCACAGTGCTGCAGCACCAGTGTGGGTAGTTCCTTACTGTGTTCTTCTGTTCCAGACATGTTTCCCTTTGCCATTTGTGATTTAAATAGCTGTAAGAAGGTGAAATAAAATGACTTAATTTAAATGGCCAGGGTGGGAAGCTGTGATACAACTTATTCTAAGCTATTGTTTTGTCTCACAATGACTTTCAAAGAGCAAATTAGTAGCCTGTAGTTTTCCAGTTTCTGCTGATTTAGAGCAAATTAATTTTTCCATGCTTTTCCCATTTTCTTCCTAGATTTCTTTCTGCAGTTGGAAGTTAGCCTTAAAGTAATTAGTTTACTTGTCTATTTACTATTAACGCTTTGACCGCAAGGCTGCCCGGGAGCCTGCGGGGCGATGGACAAGCGCTTGGTCAGATAAACAGTTGCAGAGGTGCAGTTTTGTTTATCTTTTTACCTAGCTATCAACTCCGCAGCAGATGAAGCAGAGTGGTCAATATTAATGTAGTGGAGGTGGGAACAAAGAAGCGAGAATGGACTTTCCTGCAGCAGCACCTAGGGTTTATTGTCGGGGGGTGCGGGCTATGAGAAAAGACCCTGGGCGGGGGGTGGTTACACTGAGT
>VYZT01062511.1:22503-37405 GCA_013400735.1 Pomatostomus ruficeps | reverse complement strand
TGGATAAACACCAAGTAAGGGTGTTTGGTGTTGAGTGTAACTTAAATGCTGAGCTAAATTTTTCTTTTTCTGTAAAAATCTTAACCTTAAAGGTCTGTAAGGAAGCTTTTCACTCCCACAGCCCCACTTTGGCTGAGGAACAGCGGAAACAAAGTAGACTAGCCCGTGGGATCCGGATCAGTATGCAGGACTAAGAAAATGTCATTTTATAGCCCATGTGCAACTCCCTTTTCTGGTTGCTGCTTTGTTGGCTAAAACGTCAGCAGCTGCTTGTGCTTTTATTGAGTGGAGTAGCAGTTACTGAGAAGTCTTACAAGCTCTAAGGGGCACAGTGATCTGAGGTGAATGTCCAAGTCAGTCTCATTTTGAAAAAATTCATAATGCCTACTGTTGCACAGTGGGAAATATGGTAGTCAGCTGCTGCTTTGCCTGCCCTGTACAAAGAGGTGGCAGGCAACATTTAGTTCCTTTTTCATCAATTCTTATGTGAGTTTTGGTTAGTTAGGAATTAATTTCATACAATGTCACCATGGAAGTCTCTCTTATCCTAGTCAGAAGAATAACCCTGGTCATTTAAAGATGTTATTCTTTTTTTTCTGTTCAAGAAGGAAAAACTCCAGAGAGTGGAATAGAGGATGGTTCATCTAAAAATGATCGTGTTCAGCTATCTGATGACAGGGAAGAGAGTGATCCTTCAGATGAGGAGTTCCCTACATTTGCTGATGAAGGAAGTTCAGTAATTGTTGATGAAAAAGACTCTACTCCAGAAGGAGAGTTGCTTTTTGAAGCCAGTTTTGAAGCTTCATCTGCACCGTTACAAAAAACTCTCCCTGAAGAGAATGTAGACTTGCTGGGACTAGACTCTGATACTTCATCAGAACAGAAACACCCTGTCTCAGAAATAAACTCTTCATCGAGTAATGCAGACTTGTTGAACGATCTGTTTGTGAGCAGTGTGTCACAGGTTTCAGATGAGCCCACTGGAGACCTTCTTGGACAAGGAACAGATTTCTTTTTCAGCAGCCAGTGCCCAGCTGCTACTCAGGGTACATCTTCAGCAGCAGCCGTGTCTTCAGGTATGTGAGTTTAACATCAGTACTTGTCACCTGGGCAACACATGAAAACTGCTGCTCACGTTGTGCTTAGGAAATAAGTACCATGTTTCAACAGTATGGTGAAGACATGTCAGTCTATAGCAAGACTGTGAATAGAACAGGTGTTATTTCTACATGAAAGAGAGAAGTTCCTGCACATTATCCAGGTATTCCATTATGTTGTTAGTATCCTATAAACTTTAAACTCTCTAAATGGAAAAGCATCAAATTTTGAATTTAAAGGAAATTCAGTATCTTAAGGAATTCTTAGCTTTCCCGTGTGAATGTTAATGCTAGATCCTTTCCTAAATCCATAACTTTCCTTGCGAAGGCATGGAATTGTAACTTACTGCTTTCTTGAACTTTATGTAAAGCAATGGCATTAGAGATACAGAGCTGTGCTGCTTAGGTCAAATGGCTGCGTGGGGTTTTTAAGTGTTAATCACATAAGACTGCTGAGCAACTGGAAATCCTGTAGATTATTGTTCAAACCGGTAGGATAATGATACAGCTAAAAGTTGTTTTCTTGCTGGTTTTACTGAAGTTGTTGGCAGGTCAGCATCCTTAAAGTGAATGCTACGTAGTGCTGTCTGGTATTTAAACAATGTGTTTTAGTTCAGAGATTCTTTTCCTCTTATGAGTGGATTATCAGCTCTTTGTCACTTCACTAAACTTTTGGGAATAACAATTCTCTGCCTGAAGTTAATGGCAAAATTTCTGGGAATATTAGCCGCATCACCTGGGAAACCATTACAGGGTTTTGTTCCTTTGCACAAAGATAATTTGTAGGGACTAAAAGCTTTCAGTTATAGACAACTGAAAAGTAATTTTTACAAAGCATTTTGATGATTTAAAATATTTCCTTATTTTGAGACAATTCACTGTTGAAACTTGGTACTCTGGTCAGCGAGGAATCATTTTAGTTTACCATTTTTACGTAGGTAGGATTCAATAACTGGGTACCTTTATTACTTTATCTTTCCTTAACCGTATCTACTGCATGAAACACCTGAGCAGTAAACCATGGATCTATCTCATTCTTGTAGTCATTCTCATTCAGTGTATTTCATTGAATTGTGTTAGGGATAATTGCAGGAGAGAATATTTGGCCACTGTTACATTTTGTCTTGCACAACAAACTTATAATTGAAGTTTTGTTTATGTGTGATGCTATAGTAAGTTTGCTTGAAGTGTTGAGTCCCGTACAATGTGGTCATTACCTGAGCGTGTGCTGGGGTATTATAGCAGGATTATTCCTTCTCTTCAGCTTCTGAGTGAGTCTGGCAGGACTCCCTGGGCTCTTGAGGGTTTTTGACCCTAGAGGGCAGCAGAAACAGGAAGATCTAAAGCCGTGATTCCAGCTGACAGTCACATGTTACTCCATGCTGACTATAAATACTCTTCCAGTTAGTTTTTTCTTCATTGGGATCACTAGAGACCTGCTGAAGTCTTACTTCTGTTGGTTTTCATTCTTGGGTTGACGTGCTTTCTGCCCCAGAACCGCCAATGCCTTCAAGTCTAAATGGTAGTATGAATGTTTTACTTAATATTCTTTTTAATAATATAATAGTTCATTTTCTTCATATCTGTTGCAAATTTGGTGGTATAGACTATTTAACAAATGTAATTCTTCTGTGTGTATGCAGATCACTCAAACTTAAGGTCTTAAATGGATGAAATTAGAAATGTTGCTGAATTGTATGCAGTCTTGCTGCTTGTGTTTGAAGACATAGCTGTTCGTATTATGTATGGCTTAGATCCTTTTTGTACGAAAGTAAAAGTTCATTTGTCTAGAGGAAGGAATAGGTAGTTACTCCGTGCCTCAGAAAACTTGCAGAAGGCTGCTGCAGTTACTAGCATGAACTTTGCTTTTTGTCTGTGCCCTCAGAGGAGTAAGGCTTTTTCAACTTCATTTGTTCTACAATTTGTCATGAGATAATTTTGTTTTCTACTTCTTTTTTAGCCGATCCGTTTGACCCATTCACAATGTCATCAGGTTCAGACAATCAAGCCCTGTCTGGTTCGGACCTCTTTGGGGACTTCCTTAATCCAACCTCAACATCTACAGCTAATACGGTTCCTTCCACACAAAGTTCACTTCCACCTTCTTCCAGCTCAGATTTCTTAAATTTAGGTAAGTGTGCTTCTGGTGTTCTGTAACTCAACAGTTTCTTCTCCGCTGTGCATTTGTCTTTTAGCTTAGTGGATTAGTGTCTTAATAGATCCACTTGTTGTGATTGCTGTTTTAATTAGCTTTGTATTCTGGATGTGCAGATGCAGTGCACCAAGAAGCAAGTGCTTCCTGTACAGGGTGATGCTATTATTTATGATGTGACAGGATTTCTAGTACTGCTAACCACATGTTAGGAGATGGAGTTTCGTCTCAATGATCTAGTAACTGCACGTACACAAACAACTGAAAACTTTATAGATGATAGTATGCTGTGTTGACTGAATTCAGATTTTAAAGGTTTTCTGGAAACCTTGGAAGAGAAATGAGTGAGTCAAGTTGTAATATAGCCAGCTCTTAAAGTGCAGGCTGATGCTGGCTTACACCTTCCTGACCTGAATGCATTCTGGTAATACACTTACAAAGTATGTTATGTAATACCGTAATCTTGTTTGTTTCATTTCTCTTATATATTCTTGGTGAAGCCTTTTCCTTGTGCATTTATATTAAAATCTATGAATCTTTAAACAAAAAGTCTTCGTGCTATGTTCAGTCTTCCCATCATTCTTTAAAGAGAAACTCCAAAAATGGTGGCGTGGTAGAGCCACTAGTGTTAGAGCTTTCTAAAATCTGACTTTGAAAGAAAGGTGTGGGTTCTTTCTGTAGGGATATGAGTTGGGATCAATCTGTAAGAGCTCTTCTCTGCAGCTCTCTCATTCCCCTCTTTCTGTGTAGGCCCTTCCCACAGGATACAATCTTTTAAGAACGTGGGTCTCTGTAGGGTACAGTCCTTCAGGAAGTGATTGCTGTAGGGATGTGGTTCTCCCAGGCACTGCAGCTCCTGCCAGGAACCTGCTGCTGTGTGGGCTGCCCTCCCTGGGCTGTGGCTTCATCCAGGAGATGTCCACGCCTGTAGGGTCCTCCACAAGATGCAGTGTGAATATTTGTTCTGCTCTGGTCTTTCCCACATGTTGCAGGGCAATCTCTGCTCTGGTGTCTGGAGCACCTCCTCCCATTCCTTCTCCACCAACCTTAATGTCTGCAGGGCTGTTTCTCTCACATCTCGCCCTTCTCTTACAGCATTTTTTGCCTTTTCTAACATGTTTTCCCAAAGACTTCTAGTTTGGGAGGCTCAGCTGTGGCTTGTGGTAAGTCTGTTGGAACTGGCTCTGTCCAACACAGAGAAGCCCACGCCTCTCCTCACGCAGACTCCAGCTTGCAATGTGCAGGGAGCTAGGAATGGTGGTATCATGCACCTTATTCTGAATCCAGAGTGATTTCTTCCCAGAGCTTGTTGCATGCAGCTTTGACTTGCCCCTCCTTGTTTAGCAGTTGCTCTAGTTGACCCTGCTCTTGAGTGATGCATTCCGAGTGTTAGCTACAGATAAACTGGACAGAAAAAAATGCATTATTTGTCTGACTGAGAGAAGGGCTTCCTCTTTGAAATAAAAGGCTACTCAGCTGATTGCCCTCTCTACTGTATTATTAATCATTATATTCCAGCTGTTGTTGACTCTGCTGGGAAGTTTTCACTTGCTGCCTCCTTTGCAATGGTTTTGTTCTGTCCTGTAGATAGTAGCAGCTGTATGTTTCATTGTACACTTGTATAGTTGCCAGTTTTATGCCGCTATTGCTGTTCTTGTTTGAGGTCTCCAAACATAAATTTTTTGCTCAGTAGAAGAGTTGATCAATACTGATCTGTGGAGCATTATCTCCACCAGATTCTGCGCTTGGGATGTGGCAACTCTGGGTGCAGACATACTGGGGAATGAGATGCTGGAGAAGAGTACCATGTAAAGGGACTTGGGAGTCCTTGTTGATGGCAAGTTGAGCATGAGTCAGCAGTGCCCTGGCAGCCAGGAGGGCCACCCGTGTCCAGGGGGCATCAGGCACAGCATCACCAGCCGGGCAAGGGAGGGGATTGTCCTGCTCTGCACTAGGGTGGCCTCACCTCGTGTGCTGGGGACAGTTTTGGGGGCCACAATATAAAAAAGACATTGAGCCATGAGAGAGTGTCCAAAGAAGGGCCAGAGGATGGGGAAGGGCCTTGAGGGGAAGCCGTATGAGGAGAGGCTGAGGTCACTTGGTCTGTTCAGCCTGTAGAAGAGGAGACAGAGGGGAGACCTCATTGCAGTAACAACTTCCTTGTGAGGGGAAGAGGAGGGGCAGNGCTGAGGTCACTTGGTCTGTTCAGCCTGTAGAAGAGGAGACAGAGGGGAGACCTCATTGCAGTAACAACTTTCTTGTGAGGGGAAGAGGAGGGGCAGACACTGATCTGATCTCTGAGGTGGCCAGTGACAGGACCAGAGGAAGTGCTCTGAATTTGTATCAGGGGAGGTTTAGGTTGGATATCAGGAAAAGGTTTTTCTCCCAGAGGCTGGTTGGGCACTGGAACAGTGGGAAGCGGTCACAGCACCAGCCTGACAAGAGTTCCAAAAACATTTGGAAAACACTCTCAGGCACATGGTGTGATTCTTGGGGTTGTCCTGTGCAGACTCAGGAGTTGGATTCCATGATCCTTGTGGTTCCCTTGCAACTCAGCGTATTTTATGACCTCAACCAAAATGTAACTAATTTTTGAGAGGCAGGGACCTCTGGAGATTCTCTAGTTGATGTGCTTAAAGCAGGGTCAAGTAAAGCAGGCTGTTCAGGACCATGTCCTTGCTGATTTTTAATATTTCCAGGGCTGTAAACCCTGCAGCTGGGCAACCTATGCCCTGTGGTGGAGTGATCTTAGAGAAAACTATTTTTGATGGCATTCCTTGTGTTTCAGTTTGTACCCATTGCCTCTTGTTCTTCCACTGGGCAACACAGAGAAGAGTCTGTCTCAGTCTCTTTTCGTTTCTTCACATTAAGTATTTTTACACATTTATAAGAATGTTCCCAGTTCATTTCTCCAAATTAAATAGTACCAGAACTCCCATATGAGAGAGGAGACAGAAAAAGCTTTTATGTATTAAATTAAAGGGAGAAAAACAAAATAGGGATTTCTGTTCACTAGATGTTTATCTGCAACCTTAAGGAGACCACCATCAATATTCAGCTGTTAATAACATTTCAACGAGTACAGAAAAAAAGGAATATTTTTACATCTGACTTCAATGCTTATTGTTTTATGTGTACTCCTTCTGATTTTACTAGATAGCCTGCACCTCAGTAAAGTGCATTAGGATACCTGCTATTTTAATGTAATTTCTGGAGCTTTCTATCAACATAGGAAAAGATACTTAAAATGTACCCTTTTTCTCTTCAGCTGCTGTTTTACAGTGATTTCCCAATATTTCTCTATTGCTGTGCAGCCTTTAAAAACTGTACGGAAGTGGAGGAACTGGGGGTAACATTTCCTACTCCTTTGCATTTATCTTTCAGTTGAGAGCTTTTATCTGTGTTTAGCTGAAATGATGTATGCATTTGAACCTTTAGCATTCTATCCAGTTTACAGGTATCAATTTTATCAAGTAAGTTAGGAATATTAATAGTTATAGTGCTTTTAATGTGAATTTGTGAGTCCTGAAAGGACAGGATCACTAGTAATTGGAGAAGAAAGGACAAATAAGAACATATTCTCAAATGACATGTTTGGAAGAATTGTGTTAAGCGAGCAGAAGACAGTGCAAACATGAGGTCATTAAAGCGAGAAAAAAAATTTAAACTACAAATAAATTAGTAGTAATGGCAGTGACCATTCAAAATAAGCTGTGGTAATTAGACTTGATGAACCTACTGTTGTAGGAGCAGTTTTAAGTGTCTAGAATCAAGTTTTAGTGATGGATGAGCTTTGTTTGTTAGTAAATGATTACTAAACTGCTATAGATACCAGAAGAAAAGCTGTTTCAGTGATCACAAGTTCAAGACGTAGAATTTTAACCTTGTATTTCTCAAATATTGGCTTAAAATTTAAAGTCATAGGAGTTTTAAAATGAAAGATGGCTCTTACGCAGTATCTGGTCTTGTAAGGCATTCTGTCCTGTAATAGGAAAATGTTGTGCTGTTGCTGCTAAACAGATATATATTAACAAGGTAACTTAATTTTCTTTTGGAATTTTCTAGTAGCAGATCTTCTTTAATGCAGGTTGAATCAGGAATGTGCTTCCCCCAAAGACAGCAGGAGATTTGGAAGGTGATCACAAGAGACCTGAGTGATCAGTGTAGTTTTCTCCTGAGCAGAAGTTAGTTTCTATGAACTTGTGTTCTCAGACAGGCTTTAGACAAGGTTAAAAAAACCTTGCATCATATTAAACCAGCCTCTTGGTTCGCAGAAAATCCTGTTGTCGTCTGTGATTAAAGGATTTCCTGTAGACACGACAAGTTAAATAAAGAAAACCTTATGTGAAGTTGTGTGTAGGATATAGTAAAATGCTTCTTTTATTTTGGGAAGCTGGAAAGTGTGATCTGATTACCACCAACTTGTTCTTGCATCTTGGCTTGGTTTGAACAGTGTTAGTAAAGAACACAGTTTTTTGCCCTGACCTCCAGTGGTTCATTGCTGTGTGTCTAAGGATTATCAATATGCATATTGAAAAACTTGACAACCAGCTTTGGATCTGCATGCCCATGATCTTAATTGCCTCCGCTTTTGGAATATCGAGCTATAGTTCACGGTTTACCAGTTCTTTAGATATTCTGCTCTTTTATCTTAATGTGTCTGTATGAACTCCAGTGTGCCTGTTATAAAAACAGAGATTGAGTACGCGGTGTCATCATACCTCTTCAGAATATGTAGAAGTCAGAGTATTGTGTTGATAACACTTTTTCTTGATGTTAAAATCTTACATGAGGCCCAGAACTAAAAAGAAGATAGCATAAGAATAAACAGTTTCAAGAGGAATAGGTTATCTGTTGAGTATATTGTACATTGCATGGTTTCAGATTTTTCTGATCAATGTAGTGGATGTATATGAGCTTTTACTATTAATAGTGAATTTACTGCTGTACGTAGCAGTAGGCTACTTCCTGCTTAGTTCAGGGTGGGGGAGGCGATGAACTTGGCTGCTCTTAAGCCAACTGTTATAAAACAGCTCAGTCCCGTAGTATGTCCTCAATTTATCAACTACGTTCAACTGTAATTTAATTTNNNNTCATAATAGTTAATTTCATATGTTGTTGTTAATTTTCTTGTGCTCCTGTAAAAATTGCAGAGATTGTAGAACAAAATAATTTCTAGCCTAAAAATCAATATTAGTATTAATTCAAGGCCTGCTTATCTTTTGGGAGTGGAGTATGATACATTTGCTGGTTTGTGGCCAGTAACATTGCTGTTTAACAGAGAGCAGATCGGGGTCCTGAGTGTTGAGGCAAATATGGTACTGTTTCTCCCATTCAGAGGCAGGGAGATGAAGCTTGAGTCTGGAGAAAGGGCTGGAGACTTCCTGAATTTTATTCTGTTGTTTTCCCTCACATACAGCAGAGAATGCAGCTGAAATACAGGCTTTTGGCAGATATTTGTTGCACAGTATGTGCTTGCTTTGCAGCTGTAAGATCTAATTATAAATAGTATTAGTAGATTGAGGTACTAGAGGGATATTTAATTTGCTTCTAATTATTTTCTTAATTAAGAGGATTTGATATCAGTATTCAGAATGTAAAGTTGAGAAGCTGAGACAAGTGAAAGGCTGTGATGTAGTAGTTGAAACTTTCAAAGCCCCGAAATGTCACTGCTTTTGCCGGGATGGCTGAGTTAACTTTCTAAACCCTATGTCTATGAAATGTCTTAGAGCACCACTAAATGTAGTGGTTTTACTGAAATACCACCTTTCCCTTCAGCACTGACTGTTGTCATGGTGTTAAAGTAGGGGTTGCATTAAAAGCTGTCATCTGAGTTTCCCCAGGCTGTGCTCGAGGAGAACGCTCAGAGCTGGCACGCAGCTTTGAGCGTTCCACACATAGCAGGTCTCTCTGAGGGTGGCTCACTCATAGCGTGTGCGAGTGAGTAACTGGGGAATCATTTGCAAGTGTCAGGGATGGTAGTTGTACCTTTAGGTGGGATGCGACATTTCCCAGGAGTTAGTGGAAGCACGCTTGAGGGCTTTTAAGTACGACTTTTTCATTTGGATGTTATGGTGGTTTTGTTTCGCTTGTAGAAAAGTGGTTTTTATCCATACAGCTAGAGATTCTTAACCTTTTCCCATAGGAAAATCACTCGTCCTGTATTCTGCTCTTCAGTTGTGTGCATTCATTCATGTGTTACACCCAAAAAGGGTGTATTAGTTGGCCAAGAGGCCCCTTTGTCACAAGAGGCCTGGGTTGGGCATACCTGCAGTTTGAAGTGACCTGGTGTCACCTGTGTAGCACCGAAACTGCTGAGTGATACAGAGCTCCATTCATGGAGCACTGCAGCTTTCAGCTTACCTGCTGTGTTATCAGGATCACGCCTTAGATCTGTGCCTGAGCTAGAACTTTTGGTTGGGATACCTGAGCTGTTAAATTCATGGCATTGCCTGTGCATGAAAGTAATCTTACCTATGAAATATGTGGGATGTTTCAAAATAGAAATTAAGGGGTTCCAATGGTACAACTCTTTTGAGTCCTGCTTAAGACTGCACAACTGTTACTGAGAAATTTAAGCAGGCTGTATAGCTTATAATGTGGTACCTGACAATGTGATACACTGACAATTTGGTATGCATTCTGTTCATATTGGCAAAATATATATTATTGTGATGGTTTTCTTAAACATAAAAACATGTCTTTTTTCTTCTATAGGCAATTTGGCACCAGAGCCACCTAAAATATCATCATCTACAAGCCACCCAGATCTCTTGAGTGGATGGGATTCTTGGGCAGATTCCTCAACAACCAGCAATGTAGCATCACCACAGCTGAAGCCTGTTTGTGAAGGTATTTTGAAATTAAGTTTTTTCATTCGAGGAATACTCCAGACTGGGTCAGTTTAATCTCCTGAAACTGCTGAACTTGTCTTCATGCATTTTTGCTTTGTTGCTTAAATGCTTCTTTAGTAAGGCACTTGAGTATGTTTTCAGATATAAGTTCAAGACACAGGAATTAAATTGTTTCAATTCCCTTTAGTAGTGGTGAGTCTTGTCATGGGAACAGATATTGTGAAGCAGAATGCTGGGGAGGTTTGCATGAGGTGTTGTGGAGATATTACTTTTATTCTTTCTATCAGTTTTCGAACAGACTATGTATGTGACATATCTTCTTATTATACAGGCCAAGCTTTTACCACTGGAAGCCAGTCCAGTGTGTCTTCAGGTCTGTCTTTCAGTCAGGCGAAATCTCAGAACTTTGATCCCTTTGCTGATCTTGCCAATCTGGGATCTGGTCTTCCAGGTAACATCTTACTTTTTTTAGACTGTACTTAGTGCCTCTACTGTTTGATTTGCGTCTTGTACCAATAAATGTTACTGACAGCCTAAAAAGGAAAGTGTTTCCTTTTAATTGTTAACTTGAGGTATTTGCAGAGAGCTGGTGAGTAGCAACAAAATATTGAATCTTACAGGTACTGTGTGAAATATCCAGAAGAATATTTCAGAAGAAAACTATACCTGTGATAAAGAAACAGTAAAAATAATTAGTGCTTCAGAATCTAGTTGAGATGGCAAGAGAAACCAGGAGCTGCTGACTTGGTAACTGAGCATGAGGTTTCTCACCTAGCATTGATTAATACTGTTCTTGAAGGATTTAAAATGGAAGTGGGATTAAATTAGTTAAATTTTTTAGTTCCAAAGTGACAGTTGTTTTCCTGTTAATTCAGTGCTTTCCTTTGAATTCAGTAGACTTTCACGGCTCTGCTACTCACATCTACCATATTTGTAAGACGAGCACAAATCAAACCCATACATACCAGTATCAAAAGCATTAAGAACATCCGTCAGTTTGCAGTGGAGGGCACAAAGAGTTCTGGAAGATAAGACACATTGCAGAGTAGCTCTTGTTCCAGGGTGTTTTATTGCCCTGAAATTCAGGAATTAGCCCTGCAGCATTCTCAAAAGAGCTGGAAAAATGAAGGGCAGTGAAAAGAGCTGAGGTCCTTGCATTTCAGAGCCCACACTGCCGTAACAAATGTGACCAGCTGGCCAGAACACAAGGAATGATTCAGAACAGCCTCGTGTTGCTGAATTGCACAAACCTGTTTTTCCCTTAGCTTGGAGCTGATGGATGTTTTACCCCGTTGCCTTGGCAGTTAGCAGTGTGTAATGAATGGAGTACCAGTGGAGTTCTTGCACAAACACTAGGTAACATGCAGAGCTTGACTTCTTGATGTTGCTTGTGCATAATTACTGCAAAGTTCTGGTGTTGAAGCAGTACCAATGAGGCTGCTTTGCAGTAAACAACTTTCAAAGATTTTCTCGTTTAATAATTCAGGTTAATACAGACTGTTAAATCTACAGATAGTGTGACAGTAAAAAAAGTCAATTTATCTTTGACTTGAAGATGTAGGTATAGCCCACACTGAATCCAATGAAAGAAATCAAACTTATTTTAGCAGGACTTAGGTCAATTCATTACTCTTTCAGTTAGCTTTCAATAGGAAAAATTACTGCATTAAAAAGTAGCCAGATGTCACTGTCTTAGTTAATGTTCTGAGGCTTGAAATGAATTTTCAAGGCATCACAATTCAGTTTTGGAATACAAGTGGAATACCAAACTGTGTTGTATTTTTCATAGGAGTTTTTTGGCTTCCACATACAAGACATTGTTCTGGAAGAAAATTTATGAGAGTGCAAGCTGCCTAAATATGACTGTTGTGTAAACCCAAAAGAAAGCGTAGCTAAAAGTAGTTAATAGTGGTGTATTAGGGTGGTGGTAGGATACCAATAGCTTTCTGTGCTGGTTGGTGTTATCACACGCTACTTTAGGAATGGTCTTGTATCAGGAAGTAGGAGTGTGGTGTTGAAAAGTTTCTGTGAACTGTGAGGCATTGACTTGTCCTGCAGGAAGAATTTGTTGGCCTTGAAAACTGGAATAATGAACGTAGAATGCTTTGAAAGAATGATTTTCAGATAATTTTTCAGTATGCAAGGTTATTTGCTCTGACTAGTAAATTTTTCTGTAAATTTCATAAGTTGTCGATGACTGAAAACTGAGTTGACTGCAATTGAGTGATTTCAAGAAAAACCAGTGCATTCCTAGATTTTATTAGGTGTTGTATTCCAATACTGGGTTATATCAGGTGTGGTATTTCAAGGTACAGTATGGTAACTCGTACATGGCCCCGGGGAGACCATCTCCATCGGGCGAGCTGAAGAGTGAGGAGCCATTTCTGAAAGGGCAAACCAAGTTTACATTGCTGTGTATGCCCAGATAAGCTTGGCTTATAGCACACAGGGGGGTTACAGTATCTCCTGCAGGCTGCAGTGCTTTTCCTACTCATGTGCAGTATTCCCTGTGAACACTGCTGTAGAATAATCTTCTCATCTTCCTCAGACAGTAGTGCAAGGAATCACTGGAGACTTTGAAAACATTCATTTGAAAATATTCTCAGTCTGTTACCATTTTTTGTAATTAGTTATTTATTGTGCACTGCATATTAGCAGAACTGTAGTGAAGTGGGAGGCAGAACTACTGTCATGGCCAAATTATCTCCTGGCCTGACCCTTTAGGTAAGGGGGTGTGTTTTTGCTAAAACTGACAGGTGAGCCCTTGAGTTGTAAAAGAAGACTCTGAGTAATGCCTCCACATCCTCCCGTCCAAGTTACTTGTTAGTGAAACTCTTAACTTCATTTCACCCACACTTTCCTGTTAGATTTTCTCTTGTATGGTGGTATAACTGTGAACTATGTGGTTAAATGTCAAGACCAAACTATCTTGTATTAAACAGGTGACACTGAACTGAACAACTAACTTCGTATCTATTGTTAGGTTCGTCCACTGGTGGACTCTTGGGTAGTGGATTTAGTCAGAAGACTGCTCCATCTCAGAAGCTGGGAAATCAGTGGCAGAAATCCCCCAAACCACAACCTACTTCATGGCAGTCCCAGACTAAGTCCAGCACAGCAGCTAAGCCCAACTACACAGTAAACTTCAGTGTTATTGGAGGACGAGAAGAAAGAGGAGTCAGAGCCCCAGGCTTTGGTAAGTTTTCTGAATGTGTATTATTTATAATGTCCCATGTGATGTTAATGGAGTGTACTGTTACCTGCAGAAGCTCTTACTTTCATACTGTTATTTACATTTAAGTTATGTCTAGTAGAAAACAGAAAAACACTTGGCAAATCTGGTGTCCTGCTTTTCCAAAGCTGTTCCAGTACGTGACAGACAGGCTGATGATGGCACCAGGTATATGCGAGTTTGGGCATAAAGTCTCAAGGCTATAGTTACTTGCCCACATGGGTACTGGTTTTGTATCACTGAGTTTAGAAAGGTAAATTTGATTCATCGGGGTGAGGTGGTTGATAGTGTTGCTTCATGTTAGTCTGTTTGTGATACACAGGTAAAGGGATGCAGTGTTTTTCCTAGAAGAAGGAATAGCTAGTCTTGAGAAAGACTGAGGTTTAAATTACTGAAAATTCTTGTGTTTGAGAGAGATACGGGGACAGGACCAGGTGGAATCATACAGTCCTTTAAGATATTCCAACTGAATAGGGAAACTTAGAGGGATAGGCTTGGCCTCTTCTACATGAACTTTCTTGGAAAATTTTGTTTTCTGGTGTGTTGGTTATTAGGATTATGCCTCCCTTAAACTGGCATATAAGTGAACAGCAGGTACTTCCTTAAGTTGAAATTATTCTGTTGATCTGTATCTGGAGAGAAGTGTCAGGATGGGGAGGCAGTGGGCATAGGTTGTAGCACAGGAAAGTCTGTAGAACAAGGCAAAAAAAATTAATTGGCACAGTGAAATGCTGAAACAGAATGTTGTAGTTCCTCTCCCTTGAAAGCAGATGGACTTCAGCTGGACAAGGACCTAACAAATGTATCTACTTGTCCCTGCTTTGAGTGGGGATTGGACTGGACAACATCCAGAAGCCTCTTCAGAGTTCAGTTACTCAACAGTTCTCTGAAATTTGTTGGTTCTGTAATTAATATTCATGTTGGTATTTTATACCTTCATTATTCTATATAAGTTTTAACGTGCTTAGATGTTGACTACATGCTTTCAACAAGAGTACTGAGTATATGGTTACTTGAAAAACTGCTGTGTGTAGCGTTTGGAACTAACTTAGGGTGGAAAAATGGATTCCAAAGTCATGGATAGATGTGTGCTCCCTCAAATCTACTCCATTTTATTAAAAAGGAGGACATACAAGTATTTAGTCAGAGGTTAGCATGTGAGGTTGTCTGCTCTGCTGGACTGAAAGTTTTTTAATGACCCCTTTTATTTCTATCCTTAGTTTTTGTGGCATTTGTTGTCACTGAAGGATTTTTATCTTGGTAGTGATAAACACATGCCATCCGGGTGTATCTAAATGCAATATATTTCCACTGTTAATGTATTCTCCTGTGGAACATTTCATTTAATGTTTTTTCTCCTTTCATAGGTCAAAAGCCAAAAGTCTCAGAAAATGACTTTGAGGATCTCTTATCTAATCAAGGATTTTCAGCGAAATCTGATAAAAAGGGACCAAAGACAATTGCTGAGATGAGAAAACAAGAGATGTCTAAAGATATAGACCCCTTGAAACTCAAGGTTTGTTTAACAGTGATTTTAAGTGAAAATCTGACCTTACGCTTAGAGCTG